>JAWNPO010000197.1:0-123084 GCA_035047525.1 Drosophila quinaria
TTTAAATACTTATATATGTAATTAGAATTAGTTCTGTTGTTCAGAAATGTGAAAGGAAGTGAGTATATGCTAATGTAATTAATTTGTACAATAAAAGAATGGTCGCTCAAAAAAAGATAAAAACTATTTTAAAGAGCTATATTTATTAATCTATCGTAATCTAACAATTATATTCGGTTGTTGATTCCTATTGGCAATACTTTTACACATTCCAATATTATACTTTTAATATATATTATAACTCATCTCATTTAAACCTATTACAAAGAGAGTAATACCTTTTTTATGCTGAGGTATAACAAGCAGCTGGCAAAGCGCAAACAGCACAATAAACTATCCTTTCTCTCACAATTTATTGCCATGTGCCGACTCCAGCATTGCTTTTGTTGAGAGTGCTGCAAAAAGGTCAACGCGAAACGAGAAGGCCGACCACAAGTTTTTATTACGCATATAATGCAAGCGATTTGCTCGCTTACTCTCTCAATCTCCCACTCTCATTTTTATACATTTAATTTTTTATGTCGGTGACATAGTGACATCAAATGTCAACGAGTTGCAAAACAAACAGCAGAAGCAGCAGCAAAGGCACCATGACCAAGTATGCATACAAGTTCTGCCCAACGAGTCCAGCCAGCCAGCAACACAAACATATTTCGAGAATGAGTGTCCAGTGGGAGGGGAAGACAGCGACGCAGCGCAAAGTCAGCGCAGCATGAAAAATGCTGAAAAACGTAGCATACATTTGGGAGTCGTTGCGCTGCCTTTCTGGCGAAAATTTGCGAGTTTGTGCGATAATAACATATGTAAGTTGCTTGTACATAAGTGTATCTGTGTGTGTATGTAAGTAGCATGCAGGTTTTAGATTTATCCCATAAGCTGCCTGACTGCTGCACGTCAGGGGAGAAGGAGGCGGGAAGCCAGGATTGCTGGTGGGCACATTTAAAGCCGACTCTCAGACGAGGCTCAGAACTTTAAATGAACTTAACAAAGTGAAAGGCAGTGCTTCTCTGTATGTGTGTGTGCGTGAGTGTGAGTGGCGTATTTAGCGATTTTACGCAGCCCTTGCCGACACGTAGGCGTAAGTTGTTCAGCGGCGTGTATCTGTGAGATACATTCGAGTTAATCGTCGTAAAAGCGCTTCAAAGTCAATTAGAAGTGCAAAGTTCATGGAAATTCTTTTGTTTTCTTTTCTGTTGTTTTGTTTGTTTTGGCTTTAAAACCCAACAAAAGAAACCGAATACTTTTTGGTAGTTCATCAAAGAACTTTAAAAACGGCAGAGAAGTCGGATTTGAAATAATTAAGCAAAAGTTCAAGAAATTCACAAAAACTGTCAGCTTCAGAACGCTGTTAGCTATTTTGAATATTTGTGCAAGTGAAGGGTATTTGAATTGTCGAGCTATGAAATAACAGGCTCAACTTTAATACTCTGCTCATTTGATTGTTCTGTTTATAATTGCGGTTTAAGCACACATTTTGTATTTTTTGCGGCTGTAATAAATTATTAACACTTTGGTTAGCACAAGCATAAAAAGCGAAATCAATATTTAAAAATCATAACACGACTAATAATGTGAATGCACAACAGCAGCCACATTACGAATAATACTTTCAATATATGATATACGTTAACTGTTTATGCACAGTTAATACTATAAATAAATATTTTCTGGCCATATATTAGTAACTTGTGCATAAATAAAAAGAAGATAGGTGATAATGCGACAACAAAGGCATTAAAACTCTGTTATCTATCTATCATCATTGTAAACTGCGCACTTTTAAGATTTATAAAAATTATTTAACATTTTTTATTAACTCTGTAATTAAAATTAATATTTAGAATTAAGTTTTTTTCAACATTACTAGTTTTAAGAATTTGTAGGATCTGCCTGCTTTGAAAGGAATATTATCAAGCTCTGAAAGCATACACAATCAAAAAGAAGTTAGTCAATAACTTTTTAAAGCTGTAACTTTTTCATACTACTAAATTTTATTCAAGTAATTTAAATTATATTCAGTGCAAAACACATTTAATTGTTGTTTATATTTCTAACCAAATATTTAATCGTTTCTCAGACGCTTTTCTTGAAATCATTCATTCCAGATTTATTGCGTAATTATTGTCCTATTCCTTTCCTCAGTGCACCCCTTCTAAGGGTCTTAATGAACTGCCACAAAATGGCTCCCTTTGATCAATACGTTTCATTTGATTACCAGTCCAAGTCTGATACAACCTCATTTGTATCTATACATGTGGCAAATAGAGTGAATATTTAAAAATCTAATGGGAGATGAACGAAACTAGATACATAATAAATTAAATTCATAAAGAAAAACCACTTATTTCAGCAATTGTTCGAATAAAGGCAACAGAGAAGGAATTTGGTTTAAAAAAAAGTGTAAGTTGCATTCAAATTACATTTGGCTATTCATGTTGATTGACTTTACAAAGCACACACACTTACATTCAGAATAGCAATGGATGTTCTGTTTTTGCCACATGCAAAGGCATTTCAGTTTCTCAACTTAGTTTTATTTTGTTGGTCAGAATTCTCTGCGTGCGACTCCTGCATTTTAGCCCAAACTGCCGAAACCAAGTTTTTTGTGTTTTGCTTTTAGTAATTTACATACGAACAGGCAAAGGCCAAGTTCCCAGCTCCAATCAGTTTAGCATGCAATAACACCCTGAGCACACACACATCCACAACACTCTCACATACACATACACAGCCGACTCATACTTACAAATCAGATGTCAAAATCAAAGTTAATCCTTTTGTGTTATGTACAGCAATTGAAATTATGTGCTTAAAGGCTTTAACTGAGCCTAACAATATACAAAACAAAAAACAAAAATAAAATAAAAATACAAAGCCAAATCGGCAATGTTGCAACAATCCCCAGAACACAGCACAAACTGCGTATGTTGCCCCATTCTGTTGTACGTACATCATATTTTCTTTTTTGTTGCTGTTTGTTTTTTTTTTTGTTGGTGTTGGCATTATTTTTGTTTTTATTGCGCGATTCATGAAACAATCATAAAAAAAGGAGTCGAGAGGCACAATTCGAAACAACTGCGGCAAGCACTTGAACCCAAACGGTTGACAGCAACAAATTTACCAATAACAACAACAACAACAATGTGTGTGTGTGTGTACACATAACAACAACAAACAATAACAGATTTATTGCATATTTCGCACTGGTAATTGAGATTAAACAGTTCAAAAAAGCAGCCGCTCGGCATTTTATAAACCCGCAGGACACATACACACACTCACACTCACACAAGCAAGTATGTCCTTTATGGACAACACATAAATTTAAGGACTCATAATGTGACCCCGCCCCCATCGATGAAAAAGGGTTCTACAGTCGAGGTCATCATTTTGGGCAGTCACAACTTGCATGTAATTCGTTTTAATAATTGACAACTTGCCGCCTTTATTTATGACAAACTTTTAATAATTTAATTGGCGTTGCTCTCTGGCAATTGTTGTTGCTGTTGCTGTTGCTCCTGTGCTGTGCTGTGCTTGTTGCCGTTGTTTCGATTGCTGGATTTGCCGCATTCGCATTTAATTGATAAATGCATCAGCGCCGACTGAGTCGTAATTATAGGCGATTTGAATAATTCAATACGCGGCTCTTGGGCTCAGTCGTTACGTTTTGTTTACGCAATTAATTGTGCGGCCAAACACTGAACAGTGGTGCAGAAGTTGTGATAAACTCAGAGAATTCAATGTAGTCAAAAAGGTTCAAATTAAATATACATTTCGCAATTACTCTCTCCAATTTAGCAATTATCTCTATCAGACTGAGAATTAAAACTATTTCAAGTACTAGAATATGCATTCAGCGGTATCCTATTAAATCCTCTCTATTTCTCACTCTGTTTATCACTTTGGTCTTAATTTCTTATCTGCAAAGCTGCAAACACTTTGTTAACACAAAACTTTTTTTTTATATTTATTTACATTGTTTATTTATAAATAGGGAATTTATATAAATTATCCTGATATCTGATTATACGGTTTGCATATTAATACTAGATGAGAATCAAACAAAAACAAAATTGATTTATAAAGGAGGCATTTAGCTGGCTTGCCAGTTTATCAATAATGGATCACTAATCAGTACCTGCGGAATAAAAATAAAAATAAATTTTGGTCATATATCAACATACAACGTTATTTAAATGTTCGTCAAAATAGAAATAAGTAACAGTTTTTGTATGACACATATTTGTGATAACGGTGACGAAATTTGACATTCTTGATTGTTCGGATATTTCTGCAAAGTACAAAAAGTGATAATCATGAAACCTGATGGACCTGGTGGCACCTGCCCCCAATGATGACCTTCGACTAATTTTCTTCAGTTTAAAAAGTATATTGAATTCAATGGGAATGATTTCCTAAGACTTGTTTTTAATACCAGTTACTTCAAATATTTATTAAATATAATGGTAAAGAAAGAAGGAAGCACTTGTAGATCTCTCTCAATCTCTTGCTCTCTCCTTGCACTCTACTTCTAAGTCTTCCCACTTCTCAATTTTGTTCAATGCTCCGCTGCTTTGTTCCACTGTGCGGTCGGGTTGCTTGGTCATCATCTGTTTGGTGCTCTCAACTTCAGTTCTGCACTGTCATTTACTTGATAAGCATTTCACACACACACGTCCGGCCACGCCCGCGTGCGACACGACACAGCCTGACACGCCTATCTATGCCAGGGGTGGAGGTGGCACCTCCCCAATGAAACAGCCCCATTGTGCTCCAGTATGGTGTGTGTCTGTATGTATGCGTGTGTGTGAGTGTGTGTGTGTGTGTGTATATATAGTTTAGAGGCTCTTGGCAGTCGCTCATAAGCAATTCATGAGTTTGCAAACAGTTCAATTTAATTTTAGTGCCGCTGGAGCGAAATTGCTGCTCAATTATTAAGGCAAAGAATTATTAGAGCGGGGACACGCGGTTCGAGGACTTTTGAGTAACGTGTTTGCTTTTCCGGCCAGGAAAAGTGTTGGCCATCAACATTTGCCTAGGCCAAGCTTCAGGTGCGAGTGTAGCTCGTTTCAGTTGCAGATTTTTACCGTTTTCGGCACATAATTGCGGCGAGACTCGAAGATAAATTACCCAAACTCAAAACTTTGACCTAAGCGCCGTTTTCGTGAGTAAGATTAATGATGCGGCAATTGCCAGCCATATAAACGGCAACTATCACAGCAACAACAGCAACGGTAGCAAGTTGGACAACTTTATGGGATTTGAATCAAGGGTTGCTTGGAGTCATGAGTGAGTTGAGGGTGTTGACAACAACATAATCATTTCAGCGGCAGGTAACTGCGAACAGAACACATGGGAAAGGGAGCACCACATGTGGCCAGGGCACCCGCCTAGGTGCGAATGGGTGCATATTTATGGATGGATACCGAACTGAGAATCTTACAGATTCATATATGCTACCAGTGAGATACTCAGTGAAAGATACATTTATTGCTTTGCATAAACTTGAGTAATAAATTTTATTTTTATTGTTCAGCTGACTTCAACTGCCTGACTGACTGACGACATACTGACTGAGGGAACTGGTGAGGGGTGCAGTTGGCCAAATTGGCATATTTATGGCCAAGAGGTTCACGAAAGGCGTTGCCAAAATAGCAAAACGATAAACGACACTTCAATGAACTGAACCGAGTGTGGTCGTGATTTATACTACGAATACCATGAGACATATCCAAGTTTTAAAGCGAACAAGACGAACGATGTGCGACTTTAAGTATCTCACAAATGCCACTCTTGGCTAATGGATTTGAGAATCGCGATCAATCATTAATAACTTTTAAATTCCTTAAATTTATCATATGGAATTCTAATAACTCTTAATAACCTAACTTTCCATTTTCAATTAGTTGATTTAAATCTTGAGAAATTCAATCTGCAATCGAAACTTGACTCAATTTCTTCATTAGGATCTCAAAGGAAGCTTCTGGCCCCGAAGCTTCTGGCTTAGTCGGAACTTACGCAAAATTTATGAATTTGTGGAATGATTCAGGCTTATCACGTGACACATAAAGCAGAGCGCAAAAGAAAAACAAAACCAAAAACATTATTTAAATATCTTAATGTGTTTAATTTACGAGTATATGCCATGTGGAGTAACATTTGTATGTATTTTGTGTGTGCGTGTGTGTATTTAACCCGTATATGGAAATATTCAAATTTCCAGCAGGTGTGTAATTAAATTGGAAATTGCGAGTCGTGCTCAGGCGGCATTTTGGGCACGCACAGAAGCCAAGAAAACAAGGCAAAATGCTTTCTGCGATTTGAGCTTCTTCTAACTGGCCATTGTCGTCGCTTTTTGCCTGCTTATTATGTAAAACACTTGATCCGCCGTCGAAAGGTCGTATTTAAAGTAGAAGAAGTTACTGAACTTTAAGTCCCATCTATATATGGATTGGCTAAATTCTTCATTGTATTCGCTTGTGCTTAACTTGTGCTCAGCTATCAGCCAACTGATGCATTGCAACCAAAGTCCCTAGGCCATTTTCGTTTGATGCGAGTATGTGTGTCAATGACCCCCTTGGGGGTAACCGGGTTGAGGTGGGCATAAAGGCAGCTACGATTACGACCAGGCCAACGCAGCGCTGATGTTGCCGTGGCACTGTTATAATCCTAATTAATGTATTAAACTTGCAAGATGTGGTATTCGTCCTTCGTTTTACACGTGGTACGCTTGAAAAGCTTTTCGAAAACTAAAAAAAATAATCTCTTTGAAAACACTTTAATAAATTTGGTTAATTTTTATGTATTTGTATATTTTTTTATAAGTGAAGCAGTATTTCAATAAGTCAAATATTTTATTAAAGATTTTTAAATTTTAAAGGCATTCCAATTACTATTTATTGTGTTATTATTTATTCTATTTTATTTAAATTTTATAATATAGAGTTACGATACTTTGCCTTCAACTTATTATCAATATTTACACTTGGGTTCAAGATTATTACATTGCAAATAAGTTCATCGGTTGAAATTAGTCTTTATAAATTAAAAAAATCACGAAAGAAACCATTGCAGAGTAAATAAGGTTTTAAATATAGTACATATTATATAAAATATATATGTACTAACAAATTAAGAGATTTTGTTTTAAATTTTTTAAATTTTTATCTCCTTTCCATTTAAGAAAGAGGCTTTAAGAGTTGTTGAGAAAACAAAAGCGTTTTGAGCTTTAAGTTCCAATAGTCGAGATAAACAACACGCAGAAATAAGTAATTGAGCAACCCTCGCGTTGCGTAGTTTACGTAGCGCTTCTCTCATTAAATGCGTAAATTTAATTGGCTCAAAGTCACACGCGTCGTATAATTAATGACATGAGTCAGAGCCACAGAACAAGCCAACAGAACGGAATTGAACCAAAGAGCACAGACGAGGGCATACGAGAATTAAACAAAAATGAACACACTAGAGAGACGAGCCAACATCATCTGAATAAGTCATAAGGTCTTGGCTTTCCAAAAAATAGTAATGCCAACAACAACAACAACAGCAACAACGCTCAGCACAAATAAGCCATATCTTTTTCGTATCACTGCGGACGGCAGTCCGCGCTAGTGACGAAAGCAGCACGAAGGGTGCGAAGGCGATTAGCATATATACACAGGAAGAATGGAAAATTTGCTATGACTGTCCGATCAGGTCGAGTTATATACCGATCGAAAGGTATCAATTAAACTTACAAGTGTGCATACTAAGACTTTTGGAAACTCACCTGGTTCGTGAGATACACAGGTGTTAGTGGAAGGGGAAAAATTTAAGTTATTGGAGCAACTGGAGCCATTGGAGCCTTTTTGAAATTTATTTTAATTTTTTACTGTTCTTATCAAAAATACGCGTCGAATGACACCTCGATCATCAAAATCCGACGACTGATTAAAAAGATAATTAATTTTGAAATTTTTGGTGCCCTTCTCAAAACGAGATGAAAAGTCAGTCTGTCTGTTTGTCTGTTTGTTTGTTTGTTTGTTTGTTTGTTTGTTTGTTTGTTTGTTTGTTTGTTTGGATCAAATCGTTGATTTAGCTTAAAAGTTTGAATGAGGACTTGTTCCCGATCAAAAATCTAGAAACGTTTGTTCTACGAATTTTTCGAAAAAACGCTAGTTTAGCGGGAAATCGCTAAAAACCGTTAAAATTAAAAGATTATTAATTAAATTAAATTATTTTAAAAAAAATTTTGCATTCGGCACTGCGCAAAACAGTGAGTGTTATTTGATATAAAGAATTGAGACATTTTAGCGCAATGTGCCGAATGCAAAATTTTTTTTAAAATAATTTATATGTAAAACTTAATATTATTCGTCACAAAATTGGATATCAGAAATTTTGGGGCATAAAACTGTTTTCGTCACTAGACTTTCACCTCGTAAAGAGGTTTTTTTTATAAGATTCGTATTGACTGGCAGTTAACATGGCCAGGCAAAAAGTTTGCTTGAGTTTTTAACTGCTTGCAAAATTATCCAGTGCATACCAAAAAACCTGCAACTACAAACACACAACACACAATTGCAACTGTCACCCATAGACAGACAAACACACACGCACACTAGTTCTCACATTTGTACATACATTCGTATACTATATATACTATATACAATTGTAGAGTCTTCCGTTAGTATTTGGCAACAATTTATAAGGGCAATACGTGCAGGGCATATGCCGGCCAAACTTCCTGTCGAGGACTGCGAATGTGGATCAGGACGAGAAGGAGTTTTGGGGCCGAGGCTGAGGACAACTATGCGAGGTCCACGCGTGTGCATACCAATGCCAATGTTGGCAAACATTTTAAAAAGTCAAAACGGAACTCGCAACTGGTAGCTACAAATGCAACTTATGCGGGGACCTGTTTTGAACCTGCAGCAAAGAAAATGACATGAATGCTGCACTGTTAAGACTGCTCGACTGTGAGCTACCAACAATGTTATTGTGAAACATACATTGCCGTCTCAAATCTAAGAATTCACGTCACAAAAATGCGCCAAGACATAAAATTGCTTAGAAAATAGAACCTTAGAACCTTGATTTTAAACACAAAATATTTGAATCGAACAATTTATATTTTAGAAAGCGGATTTTTATATCGGTACAAATTTATTATTTAATTTTTTTTAATTAACTTATAAAATAAATTTTGAATTATATTCTGTTTATTTTAGTTAAATATTCAAAACATAATATATTTTTAGATATAATTTATTATCGGCATAATAATTTCACCTGCGCTTAGTTTTGAATCTTTTTCTATAATATCATCCCTTGTCCCTTTTGCAGTTAGTACATCATATGCACTACTCAAACTTAGCCCCAGGGTATTCCGCTGAGCAGGCGAGGCAAGTTCTTGAAATTGCTCGCACTGCGTTGGCATGTGGAGCTGTTGCCTTTGCCGTTGTTGGTTTCCCCTTGTTGCTGCCGCTGTAACACAATTCGATAATAAATATTACAAGCTAGACAACAACAAAAAGGAAAGAAAAGAAAAGTAAAATAAAAAACATGGAATCCAACAGCAGAACACAAAATAAAAAACAAAAGTAAAAAGTTGCGAACACACAACGAGCGAAAACAAATTAAATTCGGTTTTCTTTTCTTTTCGCGTTTTACAAAAATTTTTAGCAATTACGAGGCGTTCCAGGGGGTGGCAACAATTTGCATAAGTTGATGCCAGTGGGCAAGTGGGCGTGGCAGTGAAAATTCGAAGCGACATCGCATTGATTACAAGAGTGAAAATGAATTCCGAATATGCGACAATTGAAGTCGACACCACTGAAAAAAAAAAATCAAATGCAACAAAATATGGCTCATTGTCAGTTGACGCCCCAAGGTATGCTGTAATTTGCGCGGTGGCCTAAAGTAGAGAAAGCGCAAAAAGAAATTCTCAATTTGCTTAGTGCATGTGAAGTCGAGAAAGTGTCTACTTTGATTTTCTAAAAAGGGGGTGTCAAAATTACTTTAAGTGAAAATAGATTTCACTTGCTTTGATTCCGAAAAGTAATTTAATCCTTTCCTCATTTTCATTTCACATCTACATCTTTTTTTATCAAAAACTTATATTTTTGTAATTTAAACTTTAAAATTAAAATATTAGCTTCGTTATGCTCATTTATCTATTTATAAAAACAAAGGGATTTATAAAATTATGTTTATATGAATGCCCCAGTCTCCGAGACTGTAAAAGCAAAAATGTTCATTAAATTTATTACACACATATCGACTTTAAGTTTCCCACGAATATAAAATTCTCAACAAGTCAGAAAATGAAAATCTCTTAAAGCGCCATCTAGCGTTCCCAACTGACATCTAAGTATTTGAATGAACTTTTCAATATCAATAAAAATGTATTGTCACAGCTAGACATAGGGCATCTCTAAGTCGATCAATTCTCCAGCTCTTTCATCACACTGTTATTGTCGCTTGTATTTGCAGTCGCCTTGAAAAATGTGCTTTTTATGCTTCATTACTTCGCGTCTTCCTGTTGTCAGTTTTTCTTTACATTTCGCTTAACATTTGTTCATTTTTATAGCCGCATGTGTGTGTGTGTGTGTGTGTGTGTATCAGAGAACTGCAACGAGTAAGAAGTGCACGCTCATACTCGAATATTGATGTGAACCCGTTGTGATTTGCTCGTCTTTGCTGGTGATCTGTTTGGATAGAAACACTCGCTCATACTCGTTGAGTCAAACGCTTTGAAAATCGAGTATAGGTACGAGTATAGATGCGAATCATGATGCGAGTAACTCGTTTTAAATGTGCTGGACGGAGCGGGCAATGGGAGCGGGGAATGTGTCGATCGACCCAAATGTGCGAACAAAAAATAAAAAAGGTCTACACTGAAACAAATTATTGAGCCGCATAATAATTATATGAGAAAAAAACAATTTTTTAAAATAATAAGGTCTTCAAACCTACTATTTTTTTCACTCAGTGTACAAAAGGTCGAGGCTCGCCGGCAGCGCGAGTTTTATTGCGGCCATAAAAAAGGGTCAAAAATGCCTCGACGCGAGTCGTGTGTGCTACGTCACAGCGAAACCCACCCCCGAATATCATACATTGCAATGTAAGCGATACTCGTTTTGATACTCGACCCAAAACGAGTGTCTAAAACGAGTATCAGAACGAGTATCAAAACGAGTGTCACGAAAAACAGGCCGAGTGTCAGAGGGAGTAGCCCAGCGATCGACAGCGCTTACGCTTACATTGCAATGTATGATATTCGGGGGTGGGTTTCGCTGTGACGTAGCACACACGACTCGCGTCGAGGCATTTTTGACCCTTTTTTATGGCCGCAATAAAACTCGCGCTGCCGGCGAGCCTCGACCTTTTGTACACTGAGTGAAAAAAATAGTAGGTTTGAAGACCTTATTATTTTAAAAAATTGTTTTTTTCTCATATAATTATTATGCGGCTCAATAATTTGTTTCAGTGTAGACCTTTTTTATTTTTTGTTCGCACATTTGGGTCGATCGACACATTCCCCGCTCCCATTGCCCGCTCCGTCCAGCACATTTAAAACGAGTTACTCGCATCATGATTCGCATCTATACTCGTACCTATACTCGATTTTCAAAGCGTTTGACTCAACGAGTATGAGCGAGTATCAAGTCGTACAGCCTACTCGATTTTTAAAACGGCGACTAGTGACTCGATTTGATTTGATTTTTGGCAACGGCGACCAATTCAACTCGAATCTACCCGTTGCAGTTCTCTGGTGTGTATGTGTCTATGTATATGCTTGTTATATTCGAATGTCGGCATATTCGTACACATGCCTCGCAGATGCCCAGCTCCATTTTGGCTTGTCGTCTTTCCACTTTCCATTTTTTGACTAGATTGCATGTTTTTGTTGCTGTTGCTTGCTGCTTGTTGTTGGTTGTTGTTTTTGTTATTGTTGTCATTGTCGCTAGCATTTCATCAGCAGCTGCTGCCAGCTCCTGAACAGATTTCCCAGCCTCTTTATAACTTGATTTAAGGTTCAGTTGATATGTCGCCATTTCGCTCTGCTTCTCCTTCTTTATGTCTGTATTTGTATCTGTCTCTTTCTTTGTCTCCTGTCCCCTGACAAATGTCATGTTCAATTGTAGACTGAACTTTTAACTTTTGACAATGCCGCTGCTTTGATAGATGGACTCTATAATATCAACAGTCAAGGTCAACAGACATTTCCACTCAATGGACTGAGTAAAGTTCCATCTTCAATATGTGCAACTATCACTTTGAATTATTCGACACCTTGACTCGATTTGATTGAGATTCGATTTGATGGAAAAACTTACACTGCAAGTAACCTTTTCAGATTCCGTCGGATCACGGACAATATGATGGGATGAGATCTGAAGGCAAGCTATTTAAATCTTTTGATACATTTCAGTATTTACAACATTAAAATAAAGTATAAGTTTGTCTTCAGGCACAACAATTTTAATTAAAAAATTTTATAAATTTGCAACATTAGTAAAAAAAATGTTTCCACTTATATTTGTTAAAAATTAAATTTAATTGTTTACAAAAAACCAAATGGATGGCAAATTTCTTCTCTCTTCTTTCTCCAAAAAAACAGGCAGGTTGACTATCAAAATTAAAGTATGCGTAAAATATAAATCAAACAATGAGTTGAAATTCAAAACAAATTTAAAAAACATTCTTTTATAATCAGTAATTGAAGTATAATTTGAGTAATTTTAATTAAAGATTCAATATTCAATTGATTCAACACTTTTTACAATGTAGAACAAAAAAAATATTTTTTTAATTTTACATTTTAGTTTAACTCTTTTTTAACTTTAAATGCTAATTGAGGCTTTTTTAAGTAAAACCATTTTGGTTGCCTAAAGAATGACAAAGCACTCGCCAACTTTTATTAAGATCTGGGTTGGGGTCGTCTTTGTATTATATAGTCATTGATCTGCCATCAGTTGTGGCTAAGAGTGGCTTTCAGCCATGAGGTGGAATCACATTAGCGTGTTAAACTACTTAACACACACAAAAGCACTGAACCTGAACCTGAATACGAGAACAAATCGGAGATGGAGACTGAAACTGAAACTGAATTCTAAACATTTCCGAACCATTTGGCCCATTGGTAAACCATGAAGGCCATTCCGCCATTTCGCCTGATTGAATTGATCAGCATCATTATTTTGTGCTATTTGGCTTCAATGTATTTACGGGCATGTTTCAATTAGGACACGAGTCAAATCCTGCACGAATCGAAAGCGAACAAAGCCCAACATAAATTGAGATACGCCGAATACTTTATACTCGTATATATCTATCTATGTGTATGTGTGAATTCTATTGAAAAAGAGCTCAATGTGTGTCTTTAAGTTTGGAATTTATGTGGCTACGTGCAAGGCATTTGGCCAAAATCACAGACACGACCACACACTCCACTTTTGCATGTCCTGCATGTCCTTAAGTGTGCATTGGCATTTGTAACATGCATATTAAATGCGATCATGAAGCGAGCCATTATTGAAATTGGTTCACAATAACAAACCAAAAACAAATGACCAAACTTCATCCAAGTTCAAATAAATAAATACATATTTGTATATTCATATGTGTGTTTCTCACACTTTGTGTGCTAGTTTTAACCAAAGCCTTGTCAATGTTCTTCATAACATTTGGTGCAAGGAAACTCACAAAAAATGCAATTGATGATTATTGTGACAATGGTGGAGATGATAGCGTTGTTTTGTACTTAGGATGATCTGCTTGTTGTTGTTCAAATTACGCAAGCAATCAATGAAAAAGTGCCTTTCCAGACAGGTGACAAAGCACATTGCAGAGCTGCATATACATACTAGAGTTTTACGCCGATTGTGTTAGCTTCGGCGGCGGCGTAGAGGCCAAAAATACCCGGCGGCGGCGGCTTAGCCGGCAGGGAGAACCGGCGGCGGCGGCGGGGGCTAAGCCGTCGAATTTGTCGGCGGCGGCGGCGTATGGAGTTAAAAAAACAAAATTTTTCTATCTAAATTAAAAAAAAATAGCTCTTTAAATTTTGTCTAAGTATTTAATAAAAAAAAAAGATTTAAGATCAATACAGTCATCTTTCATAGACATTTTTTTGTACTTATAAATCAATTTTAAGTGTTTTCATTTCTTCTTCCTTAAATTATTAGATAAAGCAATGATTTAAAAAAAAATAACAGTAATTTTTCATTAACAATATTGCCACTTCATACGAAATATGAAAAAAATTTTTTTATTTTGTTTTTTAAGTTGTATTAAATGTAAGGACGCCGTACGCCGCCGCCGCCCCGCCGCCGCCGCGCCGATATTTTCGTGGTTCGGCGGCGGCGCGTCAGAAACCCAAAAAATCGGCGGCGGCGGCGGCGGCGTAAATGTCTAATACATACGCCTGGATATGAAAGTATCTACAAGATGCGACCATATAAAAAAGCGGACAGATCTCACACACACCCACATATGTACGTACACATATTGTACTATTTTCAATAAGCTGGCGACATATTGATAACAAAAGCTTTGAAATATACCCATAGTCCTTCTCTCCCCTCATTTAACTACAACATATGGGTACAAATATTGAATACCCCAAACACACTCACACACCCACACATACACACCACACACACCACACACACACACAAAGAAACTGAAATGCTTGGAGCATAAAACATTTTGAAATTGTGAAAAAATTGTATGTCTCTGGCATTGTATTGGATTTCGTGTTGTCCGCGTGTAGAGGTTTTTCCTCCTTTTTTTGGTTCTTTGGTTGGATCTGAAATCTCATTGAACATATGTTGATATGTCTAACGGTGCCATGGGATTAGACTACGCTCTGCTGCAGAATTTCTATTTTATGAAAAACGAGAAGGCAGCGAGTGAGATGAGGTCGAAATGATATGACTATAAATGCACTGAAATGCACTATGTTCAAAAAAAGGAAAGGCGAAACAACCACAAAAAACCATTTAAAAACTGGCAGCCCAAAAAGCTGCACAGCTCGTACAAGGATGCAAATGAGAGCGTATGTAGCATGGCTCTGTTTCCTCCTATTCTTCCTCTTCGACTTCTTCTTCTTGGTTCCATCTTTGTTGCCACAAAACACTGGGAAAACGTCGCTTTGTTGCAAGCACCTCCACCCACGTCAAGACCTGTATCGCCACCTCTTCTGTACTCTCGGTGCTTCTGCTGCTGTCACCTAATCCCCTTTTTCAATAAGATTTAAATTTGCATTTGACACATATTGGACGACGACAACGCCAACGACACTGCCACCAACAACAAGGAGAACAACGACAACACACAACAAACTGCGTTGCAAACACGAATAAATATAGAAAAATACGAAATAAAAGTGCAACATATATTATATTTGTATATTTTCTGAGATAAGTCGTAGTGTTAAAAAGAGAATCTACAATTGCTGACAGAAGATCAAACCACTTCAGCATTGTTATTTTAATTATTTATAATTATCGTATATTCGCATGTAACTAATTTACGAATCATTATCTTAATTTAAATTGAGAAAGATTTATTTATTTTAATAAGTAAGGAAGTAAACCATATTTCAAATTACTTAAATATTCAATAAAAATTTAAAATTTACAACTGAATGAATTTGATTGGAACTTTCAAAATAATAGTGCAGATTTTCTTTATTATTGTAATTTGATGAAATGCAAGTTAGACATTTTGGGGCTCATCAGTTAAGAAAAATTAACATTAGAAAATAAAACCAATTTAATAAAATTATTAAATTTTGTTATTTAATATCGAACGGAAAAGTCGGAAAATAAAACTGTGCACTTCAAAAAAAAGGAAAGCTATTTTATATGAACAAAATTTTTAAATAAAATTTTAAAAATTAATGTTTTGCTTGATAAGGCAAAATTAAATAAAATATGTACCATAAACGAAAATTGAATAAGACAAAATAAATATGCCAGAAAATTATAGTAAGCGCTATAAAACTAATAAAGATAGAGATTGATGGCATAAGGGTTTTATAGTTAAAGAATCCCAGAATGATCTAACATAGGCTGATTGAGAATAATATAAGAAAACTTTACCAATCCAATATTATATTAAACATGGAATGCAATACTACCCTAATCGAAAAGTGTATAGCAAAAACCATAACATATTCGAAACAGGGAATGCAATGTTGTGCTTGGAAAGGAAGTCAAAATCTATTGATGGGTGGGTGAGGAAGAAATACCTCAGCCCCTAGCTTAGTATCTATATTATGTTTTTCCCTCAGCTAGCTAAGTGAAAAGCTATTGGAAGAGTAAAAGAAAATGCACGTCATTAGCATAGCTGGTTAAAACAGTTGGATTTGACTGTGATGGTTCCTCGGTTGGTTAGTTAGCTGTTTGACGAGTTGGTTGGTTGGTTGGTTGGTATGTTGACAGGTGGGTTAGTTGTTAGCCCGGTTAGTTGGTGGCTATGGCTGTGACATGTTATGTGATTTGATTTGGTTTCACTTCATGCCCGTGCAAGAACGACTACGACTACTCGCGTTGCAATGGGCTAAGTACGTTTTGGCTCGGAAACCCAATTAGCCGACATTCCATAAGTCAGCTTGTAAATGGACATGACAGAGAAATGGCAACTGTGTAAAATAGCAGACAACAGTTTAATACTTTCGCAGAGCAAATAGCATTGAACTACACTTAAAAAGTCTTTAAACTTCAAAAAAGAAAAATTTAAAGATAGATGGATTTGATTGAGTAGAAATAAGTAATTGATTGGTGTGTGTTTTTTAAATGTAATTTGATACACTCATTAATTTCCACTTTAACTTTCTACTTTCGCCATTCTCCGCTTGCATTCATTATTATTTTCACTTGCATTCTCGACACTCACTCTTAAAATCACACGCTGTATCTCATGTATCATTCTTGTAGGACTCTTTAACTCTCATCATAATTTATCCATTTTCTTATGCTCTTTTTGTGTCTCGTCTAACAATTCAAATCGAATTTCATTTGCCAGTAATAGAATTCTTCACTCTCTTTAGCTTTCTGTCTATTCGCCTGCCACGCCCCCGCTGCCTCGCCCCTTTATTCCAACTCAACAGCCATCGCTTTTAACCGAATTCAATAAAAATGAAAACCGTTTTTATTTGCCTTTCCGAGTCACGTAAATGGATCTTTTGCACTATCAGGATAATATTCGATTTCCAGTTTTTCACAAATTTGTGAAATTGGTTTGGCAAACGGTTAAGTGCATCGGTTATCCCCCCCCCCCCCCCCACACAATACAGAAACCCAAAATGACTAAAACTCTAATTTCTGTCATATTTCATAGACGTATTTGTTTGGCAAACGCAAAAATGAATTTACGGTCATGTCACAATCACAAATCGTTCGTTTTGCTTCCACTTACACACACTCACTCACACACACACACGTACACATATGATTAACATCAATCAGTGAGGTCGTTTCATTCGCTCTGTTTCGCCTTCTCCTTCTTTATTCCCATTTCCCATTTCCATTTCCTACTCCCCATATTCCGTGCTCGTTCTCGTAATTAAAAATCAATCAGCAAGTGATATAAAGTTCGACGATAGCACAATAGACAAGGCTACTTACTAAACTGACCACTAGATGGCGTGCAACCGTAAAAATTAAGGCGTAAACGTTTCCATTTAATGTCTGCGGATGAAATTTGACATGACCTTCAATTGAAGGCGAAAAAGTGATTTGGAACATTCGATTAAGGCCGAGATTTGAGATTTGAGCCAACATATTTGTATTTGGATAGGGATTGAGATTGGGATTGGTTAGGCGTCAATAGCTCAGTTGGAGAGGAAATAATTGTGAACCAAGTTTATATTTAGAAAGGAATACAAATTAAATTAGTTTCAGGGACTTGAGCAAAGATTGTTGTAATGGGAAATTTGTATTCATGTTACCATCTGTTAAGAATAACGGAGTAGTATTTGGATTATGCGAGCAATTAAAAAGTATTACTAGAATTAATTGTATGAAATAACAAATAACTTTAGGTAAGTTCAAAATAAATCTCTTTCAAGAGCTGGAATTCTGTTTACTAATGAACAAATACATAATTTTTTAAAATATACGCTAGAGAAAATGGGCAATGCTTTCTTAAATAATGTAACCCAAACTCAAATGTTAAATGTACTGAATTAAATTTCATTTTTTATTGGTATAAACATGAATAACTAAATTAATTTTGAACAGAATTGTTAGTTTTCATATGAAATACATAAATAATTTTGTTGAAATTGGAAATATATTAGTGGCAGTCTATTTTTAAAAAGTGTTTAAAAAATAAAATCTCTGACATTAAAGGAACAATTATCTTCAATAGCGTTAGAGATTATACATGCTAAAAAAAATACTTACTTACTTATGTTGCTAAAAAATATTTGTTCCAAAAAGTCAAGAAATATTTATTACTACACTTTTATTTTGCCACACTCTTTTAAAATAAGTTTAGATAATCTAATGGTCTAATGGACTGCAGCATTTCTGTTAACATGCTGTGCAGGATTTAAAATAAGTGTTCGATGGATACAACATTTTAAAGTTAAAAACCCTTTGGATTTTTTCTGTCTGCTTAGCTTTAGTTAGATTGAGTAGAAAAAGTTTAAGCAGCTCGGTAATCCCAATCTGACGTCAAGGACACTCAATCATTCCGAAGGCTTCGGAGTTTCGGGATCTTGGAGGGGGCTTTGGCTGGTAAACGCCCACTAGACATTATCAAAGTATGTCTATTCAAGATTTGACTGACAGTTCAACTGGTCGAAAATACGAGTATATCAGTTTTGGGGGCATGACCTGTAGCTGGTGTTCAATTGTTTATATAATGTTAATTAGCATGAAGTGATTCCAGAAAAAACAGAGCATTCTTAGCCCAAAGCTATGCCAGTAGTGTGTAGGCCAAGTTGCGTTTGAGAGAGCGTCTTTTTTTGTTGGCTAAAATAATAGACAGGAAGCTCTGTTTATTATTACTTTCACGCTCCTTTGAGCACTAACCCTACCATCTGAAGGCCCATGTGCGGTGACAACTCAACCTACATCATCAACTTGGGCCAAAATTCCATCACTTTGTGTGCCAAAAATGGAACCCAAAAAAAAAGAGGATAAGGGTAAGGAGAAGGAAAACAAAAAAGTGGTTTCTTTTTTATTATTTCGTTATACATGGTATGAGCATTCGCATTGTCCAGAGGGCAAAGCATAAACAGATCAATAAAGCGGAAACAAAGTTTGGGGCCACCCACAAAACTACATTCCGCTGTCAGGAGCAAGAAATGCCAAGTCCAACAACAGCAACTATCGCAGTTCCCATGCAAATTCCCCCCTCGATTCCCCTCCGATTCCCTAATCCCTCCTGTTCCTCGGAGATAGAAGTCGCATTCCCTGCGTGACCGCCATAACTGTTGCCTGTCTATTTGTTTGTACAAATAATGTGTAAGCAGGCATATTTTTGTCAACGAGGCTAATTTCTGTCACAGATTAATGTGACAATGGCTCGGGGAGTTCTCTTTCTCTCTCTCTCTCTCTCTCTCTGTCACTTTCTAAGCCAAAATAAAAGGAATCACAAACAGCACACAGTGTTAAATTCTAGCAATCGGGCAAGCAATAAATGCTTAGGAGAAAACTAAAAAATATTATAATATATATTTTTTGGGTACAAATAAAATATGATTACCCGTTTATTTTACAAGCTATTCTTAAGGGACACATAAATTACAAAAATTGACCACTGTGCAGCGGCAAGAATAACAAAAAAACAATAAGAACAACAACACACAGTTTGACATAAAAACAATTAAAAAACAAGTTCCATCAAAGCTCTGCTTTTTGTGGGTTTCACTCAGTGTGCGTGAGAGGGAGAGAAGAAGAGCTGTGTGGACTGTGGACTTTGTGGACTGAGTAACTAGGAGACAGTTCGTCGTTTTGAGGGCCGTCAGCCAAGTCATAAAAAGAAATCTCATGGAAACATGAACGAGGGAAGGGGGAAGGAGAAGCAGGCTGGAACCATGAAGAAACATCAACAAACTGGGTTAGGTGCGACAGGTTGAGTAGCTGCAGAAAGAGAGATAGAGAGAGAGAGAGGGAGAGAGAGAGAAGAGAGAGAGAGAGAGATAGCAAGAGAGAGTGAGAAGTGCCTCCTCCATTGTTGCGTTGCAGGTCTGTTTTTTTTTTTTTCTTACGTGTGCTGTTGTAACATTTTTTCTATAGACACCTATGCTATCGCTTTATGCTTTATGCTTGTTGTCTGCTTCTCTTATTGTATTCCAAAATGAAGGCATGACACATATACAGCTGCCAGTCCTCGCATGCGTTCCACTTTCGAGAAAATCTTAAGCTCAGCCCAGAGCCAAGAGAGAAGAGAGAAGAGTCTACAGCCCAGAGACACTTGACTACATATCACATCAATCAGAATGATATCAAATGGAAAGTATCTACACACATCGTACAAACATATACACATCTGTTGGGAAATTCAAAAAGGCAAATCACACAGCAAATCTGTGGAGGGAAAATGAAACAAGCTCAGATTGTGACGTACATTGACAAATGGACAGTTGTTCCCAGAGTTACTTATTCGTAGTTCCACAGTTCACCTCAAAATGCATTCCACATACGCAGCGTAAACCCATTTCTTTCAGATAATCCACATCTTATGCTAAGTATGTTCATTACAGAGAATTTAATTTAAAAAGAATAACAACAAAACATACTTTACTCACTTCAGAACAATTTCTTCAGTGAACGATCAACAAGAATAAGCCGATCAATATGAATAAACCAAACAGACGAATAGATCCAGAGTTTATTTTGAAAGGCATCCAAAAAGTATGCTATACTTAATTCTATGAAGTACTTTTTAATTTTTGGTCTTTTTTTAATGTAATTTTTATTCGTTTTTAGAAAAATTTTTATACCCTGTGCCCATTGAAAATGGTCAAAAGGGTATATTAGATTTCTGTGATGTGTGTAACAGGCAGAAGGAAGTTGTGAAGTATATATATTCTTGATCAGCATCAACAACCAAGTTGATTGAGCCATGTCCGTCTGTCTGTCCGTCCGTCTGTCCGTCCGTCTGTTTGAACGCGTCGATTTCAGAGACTACTGGACACAGATCAAGTTTGTTTTTAAATTTGGATCGGACCCCTATATCATATAGCTGCCATAGGAACGATCAGTCAAAAATTTAGCCTTGGTAAAAAAAACTTTTTTGGTGTTTGAGATATCTCAAACTGACAGAGTATGCAAAGGGGATGGTCCCATACATCCTTGGTTAAAATCGGACGACTATATCGGAAGCAAATTCGAGCGGCGTTAAATATTTATGTTTTATATGCTTAAATACATATTACTAATTCTTTTATAACCAATATTATACTTTATGGAGACTGGCACAGGGTATCCAACAGTCGAGCAAACTCCACTGTTGCCGATCCCATTTGTTAGTTTTAAGCTTCGATAATAAAAAGAAATGTGTCAATTTTTTTTGGTCAAAATAATTACTTGACATACTGTGTATTGAAGCATTTGAAAGATCAAACTCTAAAAGCCACATCGACACACACACTCTGGCCAACTTATCTGGACTCCATCACAGGCCATGACATGAAAGTGTCCGACAGCATTTCATTCATTTTGTGAGTGACTGTCCCCTCTTACTCCATCCCTCTCTCACTCCATCCCCCCTCTCATTCCATCCCCCTCAAACTGCTCGTTCATCCGTCTGACGCTGCCATCGCTTGTTTATTGGCTGACAAGTGCTGTACGTCCGGCTTCGTTTGCGGAAATGAGCAAATGACTAATGACTGACCAGAGTCAAATGTCCCTCCGTCATCACTCCCCCTCCCCCCGCCACTCTACACACGCTTTGACTACCCAATCGGACCAATCGGGCAGTGGGCGAACAAGTCGCATGTTGTTTGCACTGCGCTTCAATTAAAGTATAGCAGGAAATTGAACTTTTAGTCAAGACCATCTGATTGGAAGGGGGTAAGTGGGTAGGGGTAGTTGTAGGGGAGGGGGTGGGGGCACGTCATGTTACCTACTTGTCTGGCTGTTTTAGTTGTGCTTAAAGCTGGACTGTATCCGTATCCGTATCCAGTTGTTGCATATCTAAAAACTTTCTTCCACTTCTTCTTCTTGCCGACTACAGTTTGAAGAGAACTTTATTTTAACACTCACTCCAATCACAACAACATTCAGAATGAGAAGAGCAATAATCACTTTTTGTGGGCCGTAAGTTCTTGGTAGATTTCTTAACCGTTACAACTGTAATGCCCATTCACATTCACGTATTAGAAAGATTCGCCATGGCGAATTACGACAAAAAACGACGCGGCGTCTTCGACTACGTCGCTTTGGTGCCCCTGCCACTACCGCTGTTGTCGCGCCAAATAACAAGCGTGTACTGACACATCCGCACAACATTAAGCGCATTTTATGGCCTACAACCTTCGCCGTGAGCTTCGTTTTTAGAACATCCACGAAGCGCAAAGCCGAAGTCGGATTCCGATGAGAGAAGTTCTCTCAGAGAAAGCCAGCATACAATAAGAGAAACATTGTCCTAGGCGCAACAGACGAACATTAAGAACGTGCCAAAAGTGCAGCGAGCAGCATTAAGCGTAGGAGAGCGAACAATAAAGAGCGACAACCGACGAAAGAGAGCCTGAGCATGCGCAGAGTTGGCGACTGCTTTCGCATAATTCAGTCTGGCAATGCTGCGGCACAGTATCGCTGAAATTCTAAAAACGGACAGTGATTTGATGACGCTTGACAATAAAGATGAATGAATGAGTGGGTCTTGAGGAGGGTGGGGGCGGTCTGGGTGAGAGGGAGTGAGAGACTGAATGTCTGTCCTCTTAGGTCAGGCGCTGCGCCCTTTGACCGCAGGAAACGGCCGTCAGCTATTAAACTTGAGCCCAAAATGTGTTCGTCGAATTTATTGTAAAACATTTCTAGTCCCCGAGAAGAACTAAGACTGACAAATAGCCACGCACACAGGCAATTTGCAAGTTCACACCGCCCTTCCTCCCACAACCCCTATCTACGAGTTGAACCAAACCGACCAACCGACTAACCAAGATATTGTATCTTTGTATCTTTTGGTAGTATATAAAGTTTAAGCTCCTTTTTTGGCCATTGCATGTTTTATGCCCGTCCATTTGTGGTTGTTGTTTTTGTTTAATATACAATATTAGTCGGAAGTGATGTTTTAATTAATTTTTAAGGTATAGAGATGGGGATGGGGAAGATGTCGAGGGTGAGTTGCTTGTTGCGGTTAGCTGCGTTGGTCAAGCAGTAATGCCATGGAACGACTTTAAAGACCGTAAACAGGCAGATCAGTTGGAGTGCGATGGCTTTTAAGGATTTATCCAGGCAATAAAGACTAAAATGCTGCAAAGTTCAGTCCAAACTTACTGAGTATACCAATCATTACTATATATCGATTGTTATGAAATTTATTACCAATCCCATTAGAAATTGATTTATGAAGATACTGAGAAAAGTTTAAAATATAAAAAAAGTTTATTTCCCCACTATTCAGTGCCTAAAATTCAATTGTTTTGTATTAAAAACTCCACATTTTAAACTTGATTACTAAAGCTGAGACTATGAAGAAAGATTGTGATTTTGGATATAGTCTAAGTTTTTTGTTGCTCGTCAAACTGCTGCCAATAACAGAGAAGCTAGAACTTTTTGAGAATTATAAGTTTCACAAAATATATTTGCGATACAAGTTCGGCCCAAATTGTGTGAATAAACCGCAATCTTTCTACACAACAGAACAGATTTGAAAAATTTTAATCACGGGTTATAGCCCTAATTAATATTGTTAGCCTGTATGAACCGAAATCCAGAAGACAATTCAAATTGAAAAATGTTGTTTAGTACTGAAAATAATTTAAACTTCATAAATGCACAACTTCTCAAAAAAAAAAAAAAAAAAATATTTTAAAGCGAAAAAGTTAAATTTTATAAGATTTGCGAAATTATGAAGTTATTTTTTTTTATTGGCCAAAAGTTGTTAACAAGCAACTTATACCAAAACCGAAAAACCCGTTTAGTTACTGTTCAAGCATGAACACAGAGACATTCAAATCAATGTGTCCCGAAAACACCGATCGAGTGACGGGACACTGAAATTTAACCAACGCGAACAAATGTAAAAAACACACACAAAAATCTAACACAATATGCACTTGTAGTGCATTATCATAAAACTATTTTTAGACGCATGAGAACGGCTGGAAAGGAAAGATAGGCTTGTGTGTACAGCACATACGAACCCAGCTATCTGGGGGTCCTTCCAATGACTGGAAGGAGTTAGACATTAAGATTTTCATGTTAGTTACCTAAGGCTAAGATTTTAAGAAATAAATTCAGTTCATAATTTGTACTCAAACTGCTAAGGTGTCCATTCATTTTGGTCCTTCGAGCACTCTGTTGTTTTCCCCCACCAGTGGTAAGAAACACAGAAATTAAAAAACCAGCGCCTTGTAGTATACAGCTAAAGGTTGCTGAGTAATTTATATAATCTCTGTTGTGTTCAATAAATGAACCCAGAGTTATAAAGTTGTGTATCCGAGGAAGAAGCCGGATCACAAAAATAAAAACCTTTGTTCTCCCCCATCAGTGGTAAGAGACAAGGTATCAAAAATCTTTACTAAAATTAAAATTAGTGAAAGTTGCGTTTCCGAGGCAGACATCGGACAAATTTATAGCGTTTCTGAGGCTTTACATCAGAAAATGAGTGTTGTTTATATATAATATAGAATATATTATATATAATATAAAAAAAAAGGAGCAGCAGCAGCGACTACAGCAGCAGCTACAACAACTGTAGCGGCAGAAGCAGTAGCAGCAACGACGGCAGCGCAGCAACGACGGCAGCGCAGCGACGACGGCAGCTCAACAACGACGGCAGCGCAACGACGGCAGCGCAGCAACGACGGCAGCGCAGCAACGACAACGTGCAGCAATAATAGAGGCGTCTAAACAGGACCGACAACGCTACAAAGAGCGTAAAACAACTTCGCACTCGAGCGAAGTAACGCAAGTAACGTTATACAAGGCCTCTTTTGCCCCTAATTTAGTATCTCTAAATCAAGCCAATGTGCGAAAGCGCTGCTTGAAAAAACTACTAAACTAAAAACATATGAGTGGCAAAATATTGTAAGCCAATCAAATTCAATTAATCTAACTGGGTTTCATAGAAAAAGGAGAAAAAAATAGTCAATATGCTAACAGAAAGAGATATTGAGTCTTTGACGTTTCAAGCGTCGTTAGTTGACAAGGTAAGGAAATTAGAAGGGCAAATTTTTTCCAGGGACTCGATCCCGATATTAGAAAATATGAAGAATGAGTTCAGTGGCACTGAATATGACGAAGATCGCAAATTTGCGGATCAAGTAAACAAAAATATTCAACAACTGAAAAAGTTCCTTGATGAAACAATGATGAGGTTAAATGATGCTTGCACTGATGAGTACATCATCAGGAGAAACATAATTGAATACCTGTGGAATAGGACACATAGTGGAGTGCAGAAGTTAGCGAGTAAAGACAGTGACTTTCTCAAGGATATGATAGAGTTAGAGTTTGACGCCAATAATTTTGTAACCGCATTAGACGGTAGAATTCAAAGGGATATATTAGAAGACAATTACAGCTTTTCGCCAGCAAAGAAGCGGCGGGAAGAGGAAGGGGAGCAACAGGTAGCCTCAAATACAAGTGCTAAGGCCAAAGAAGAGGTGAGTCCTAAAGAAGCTCTTCAAAAGCTCACAGATGTTAAGAAATCTGATTATCTGTTGAGCAGTTCCATGTGGATGTTGACTGAGGAGCGCAAAAAGGAGCTACCAAAGCAACAAGATAGCAAATTGGAAGAACTTGATACCAGCGACGTATCAGTTGAAAATTATCAGAAAGCCCTCAGTAGTAACGCCAACGCTTTAAAAAAAGATGGGACTGAGTGGCGTTTTATTCCCCCGGCAGGACCTCACTTCGGAGGTATTTGTGAAGCTGGGGTAGAATTAATGCAAAATCATTTTAAAAGTTTAATACATGAGAATGAAGCAGTATTAAATTCACGACCTCTGTGTACAACTGGTCACCTTTTAATTGGTAGACCAAACCCAGAAGTTATTGTGTCCAAAGCCGATGAAAGAATCGGTATTTTGGAGAGGTGGAAATTAATTCAAAAACTAAAAAGAGAATTTTGGGTTAAATGGAAAGCAGATTATCTGCACACTGCACAGCAAAGAAATAAATGGAAAAGAGAATCCAAAAATAATGCTGAAAAAGAAAAAGTCACTCGTAAGAGGCCCAAAGTACCGAATATAGGAGTCATGCTAGTGCTGATGCTATTTTGTCAACTTTTAAATGCAACTTCATTAGGCAACGTAAAGAAAAAATGGGTAATCGAAAACATCAATAGTACAGCTTCGATATATTTAGATCCGATGGGTGAAATCGAAGTTATAAGGTCTTCTTGGGATTTAGTTGTGCTTTATGACATGGACACATATTTTTCAATGATAAAAAAGGTTACAAATTTAATACAAAAAATGAGAAGTGTATGTAACAAATTGCATGATTTTGAAGATCACTGTAATTTGGTTCTTAATAACATACAAAGACAAATAGATGACTTGGAAGAAAACAACAAGTTATTTATGGCACACACAACCCCAAGAATTAAACGTACACCTTTTGAATTATATGCTCATTATACCAGATATTGTTTGGTATATTAGATGCAGACGATAGAAAACAAATGAAGATAATATTATCAGTCTTTTAGATAATCCGCATAAGTTAAACGATTTAGATAGAACAGGCATATTGACTATTTATTCAGATTGTACTGTTAGAATATTATTGAACATTATGCCGTTCACTTTGAAATCTATGAAACCTTTTCGACTATATTATATATATATAAGTGAAATAAGCGAAGTCCCGAAAATAATATGGGACCCTTTAAAGTCTCATACAATAGACCAATTAAAAATCAAGTTAAAAGAAATTAAAGATTCTCACTTTGAGTTAAAGGAACTTAAGTTCCATCACATGTCTGGGCATCTGTCCCTAATTATTGGCATGATAATAATATTAATATTAATTGTATATGCATTAAGAAAAGTAAATACAAAAAGAAAAGTACAAGCTATCGCCTTTCCAAGCCCTGTGTAAAAAAAAAAAATGTTATTATATATTATAATATAAATATGCAAAAAAAAAAAAACTATCAACTACTATAACCTCTATTGCCCCCCGGCAGAATGTTCAAGCATGAACACAGAGACATTCAAATCAATGTGTCCCGAAAACACCGATCGAGTGACGGGACACTGAAATTTAACCAACGCGAACAAATGTAAAAAACACACACAAAAATCTAACACAATATGCACTTGTAGTGCATTATCATAAAACTATTTTTAGACGCATGAGAACGGCTGGAAAGGAAAGATAGGCTTGTGTGTACAGCACATACGAACCCAGCTATCTGGGGGTCCTTCCAATGACTGGAAGGAGTTAGACATTAAGATTTTCATGTTAGTTACCTAAGGCTAAGATTTTAAGAAATAAATTCAGTTCATAATTTGTACTCAAACTGCTAAGGTGTCCATTCAGTTACTGATTTTAGTATAACGGTTTGAATTGATTGGCTATTCTTATTTTGGTTTTTATTTGTATTTGAAAGTTGATCTCATTGAATGGCTCTTTTGTCTTGAAATCAAACAATTTGTGTTTACATGAGAAAATATTTGTAGTATTTTAACAAAGAATGTCATTTGGTTTGTGAGCCGATATTTCAAAACATACAAAAAACCGGAAACCGTTTTGAAATTGACATAAAAATTTTGTAAACCGTAACCTAAACCGATATATGGTCCGGTTTGATACTCAAAATTTTATAGAATTGGATGAAATAAAACAAATAAATACTCAATCAACATCAGTATAAATTTTCATTTCATTCTTAAATGAAATTGATTTAATTTCCAGTTTACATATTTAATTAAGGTAATTAAGTGAACACAATTTTAATGTATTCATAATTACAAACTGATTTGTTTCCCAACGTTACCAACAGGGAAATATTTTTTATAATTAAAATACAATTTCAAACTTTTGATTCGTAAGTGCAAAGATATCGATTTAAAATTGAAGTATTTTTATGGTTCCAGTCTCCAATCGGTTCACACCCTTGAGACTGACTACAGAATCCTGCATCTTTGCATAGCCAAATGCCATCTGTCTGTCGATGTGGATGTCTTAAGAGCTAATCCCCTTCAAGCCACATATTTACAAATGTCTTTCTCAGTGCGATGCACTACAACAATTTTCAGTCATTTTGTGTCCAACTTCCCACTGGCGGGAGGGAAGGAGACAATTTAAAACTCTGCACTATGGTAAAAAAGTCCGATATTTTGGCATAAACTCAAATTGTATTTTGTTCAGTATCTTAAAAATTTTTTTTTTTTCCAAATGTAAAAAGTCCAAAGCAACCAAAAATAATTTTTTTAGATTTTTCGGGACTACCCTTAGTGTTTTATGCGCGCTCAAAGTCAGCTGATTGAGCGTTGCCGCATGAACTGAAAAAGCGCGGGAAAAATAATTGCAACTTTGAGAGCCAATTGTGTTTGTTTCGGAAGCATATTACAAATTGCTAAATATGGATAAAGTTGATAAAGGTATTTAAAAAACGATAGTAGTAGTGGTTTTTAGTATTTGTGTTTTATTGTGCAACTGTCCAATGTGTTGTTTATGTGTATTTTTAGCTAAAAACTAACAAATGTGTTCCTGTTCCGTTAAGCTCTACATTAGTACATCACAAAACAGTAGGAGAGTTTTGAGTATAGGTTATTAACTAAACCATCTAGAATCAGATGTTAATAATCCCGTTTGTTCGATTTTGTTCCTTTTCGTGAAAAATGACATGTTGTAGGTGTGAATTTTGGCTGAAAATTCGGATTTTTCTTAGATTCACATAAGGAGCGAGGTGAAAACGTTGTCAAAATAAAAAACAAACAAAATTGTAAATTCTACTTTAGTCTAATAAGCAAACATTCAAAGTTTAAAATAAATTGATTTATATTTAAGTTTAAAAAAATTTTTTTTAGTTTTTTTCTTAGTCGGGGAGGAAGGGAGGATGAAGACAAGGTCCAATTGAATAACAACTAAATTTATATATTTTTGAATAATACACGTAAGCTTCGTGTTAAATTTCAAGCCTTTAGCTATAGATTTAGATATTTTATCAATTTGATTTCACTTTTTCGCATAGTCGTATGGGGAGGGGGAGGTGAAGGCGTGGTCCAAGTTAAAAAAAAAAAAATCCAAAATTCTAAATTAGTTTAACTAAAGTACATGCAAAATTTCAAGTGTCTATCTTTATATTTGGAGTTTATGCCAAAATATCGAGTTTTTTTACCATAGTGCTCTGTTAGAATCAGTTTTGCCCATCCCTTTCTTTCTCTCTTCCTCTCTCCATCTCTTTCGATCTGTCTCTCGTTCTGGTTCTGTTCTAGTCGTAGTATCTCCCCTAGCTTGTTGTGGTTTAATGGATTCGCAGTTTGCAGTTTCTTAACTGCATCAACAGCTTCGATGTTATTTTCGCTCTTTCACTTCCTTTTCGGGCTTTGCCCTTTTCGTGTTCAATTTCTCCTATTTTTTTCCTGTTTTTCCTGCTTTCTATCTATACTTATATATATTTTGCTTGCTTCCTTTTTTTGTATTTTGGTAATTGCTTGCCATTGTTGTGCTTCGATTGCAAAGTTGCACTCGTTCCCATCCCGAAGGATTCGCAGCGCACTGCAATTGTGGTGCATTGTGGTCCAGGCAGCTTAACATTTAATGTGAATCAGTTAAAGCATCCCAAAATGTGAAACACTCCTGGTCCGTCCATCAGTTGAAAATCAGAGAGACTTTTCTAGAGGAATCACAGGCTCGCACAAATTAACTCCCCAACCAGCACGCATCTAATTTTATTTCTCACTCTCGCTTACATGCGTGCCACATAAAAAACTAATTCAAAGCGCTCAATATAATTTATATCGTTCGCAGGCTATCTAAAGGACCTGGCACCAATGCTGCTGCTGCTCCTTTCAATCGCACACAATCGGCACAAAAAAGCGAAAGATTTTTTTGTAATTTTTTTAACCCCAAAAGACACATCAATTCCAAAGCCTAACTCCCGTATGAAGCAAGGTTGAAGAAGCACTCAGGACACAGGAGGGAGGACACGGGAGGCAGTTCACAGGACAGAAGGTCGGCAACAAGGCAAGCAAACATATTTAAAGATGTAAGCGCAATAAAATAAAATAATAAAAATACCACTTTTGTCCCCTCGCCAACTCACCGCCCTCTGCCCCCTTTGAACTTTTCCTGTCTGTCTGTCCGTCTGTTTGTTTGTTTGTTTGAATACCCGTTTGTTTGTTTGTTTGGTTATTTGGGAAAGAAAAGCTGAGAGTTGGGGCTAACTGGACTGTAAACTTTTTCAAGTTATCTAAAGTGTTAAATCACCTTATGCCGTCAGCATGAAATTTACGCACATAAATCTCTCAGGGCCATTCCCAAGTTAAGTCCGAGGCCGAGAATGAGCTCCGAAATAACATAAACCAAACATAACCAGGCCCAAATCAGAACGAGGGTGGTGCAAAAAGTTTTAGACTGCCATACTTAAAATGCAAAAACACAATTTGATAAATATCCATTAAATAACTAAAAAAAGAACATATTAAAAATTGTTGTACAATAATCGTAATTAAATATATTATGACTTTATTATTAAACAAAACAGTTTATAGTTTTCTAAAATTTCTGTTAAAACATTGATAGATATAGTAAATATAATATTTCTGTAATAAATTAAAACATTGTTTGATAACATCACACAAATGACAATTTTAATGATTGTCCCATAGGAAAGAATTTAAATCTAAATTAAGAGATATAAATTATTTTAAATTATTCAATTAATTTTGTACAGTGACAAAAGCATTAAAAAAGAGAAGAGTAAGGAGGGTGACATCAAACTCATGAGCGCCAACGAAATAATAAGAGAATACTTGCTTTATACACAACAGCTGTTCATTTAACAAATATGACAATAAAAACTTCAAAAGTTTACTCACTTGCTACAGTGTAATAAATTTATCACTTTATCAATTTATCATAGTTTCTGAATACCCTAATTATTTTTTGGGTTGAAACTAGACATTTCGTATAACTTAGATGTGGTGCAACTTTTCGGGCAGCCCTCTCGCTTGGAGTCCTTTAAAAAGGTTGCCAACAGGCCGCTGACAGTGGATGGCATTCGCTCCTGCAACATTCCCAGTCCCATCGACATTGATCGCTCCGAGAAAAGGTTACGTGAGTGCTCGAAGGTGCGGTTGAATGACAAGGAGTGGGAAAGGGGAGAGGAGCGGGAGAGAGGGGGGGAGTCGCGTGTATATTTTATAGTATTATAAAAGCGCTTTCACCTGACGCGGTGAGTGGGGTCATATGTCTGCTCTCAACTTTTGACTATCACCAATACCAATTGATTGATGAGGGGGGAAGGTGTGGGAGTAGGGGTAGGGAAGAGGAAGGGGAAGTGGAAGGGGCAGAAGCATCCCAAGCTCTATCAAAGTTGGGCAGAGGAAGCTGCTCAAATAGTTTGCAATTGGTTGCCATTCAGCCAACTCAGCTCGACAGGAGGTGGGGGTGGTGGGGGGAATGGGACTGGGAGGCGGGGATGGACGGAGGTGGATTAGGAGCTGGATCTGTGGGTGCAGCTTGAGCAACTGCAGAATCAACAGCAGCGCAGTAAAACAGCTGCAAAAAGTACGAGTAATATTTTAACACAAAACAAACACAGAGAACCAACAACAACACAAATAACAACAACAATAGCGACAACTACAACAACAATCAATGAAATTGCTGCTGTGCGTGGGCGGAAGGGGCGTGGCAAACGGTTAATGCAATGAAAACTTTAACAGCAGCGACAATAAAAACAACTTTCGATGTGGGCAATGTGAACGCGAATGTGAATTCGAAATGAAAATACGAAAATGAAGGGAAAGAAAAGGGGAAATGGAAAGGGGAAGGTTTGATGTTGTTGTTGTTGTTGTTGCTGTTGATGGCGCGATGTCGACGTGTACGAGACTCGACGGCAATCGGCAAAAGTTTTTGGTCGCAAAGCATTTTAGAGCTCAACAATCAAGTCAATACTGAAAACAACAGAACGTTTTTGGCCCATGGGAGAATGGGAAGAACCTCCCCCCGGGCTAATTCATACTTGGTTTAAGAAAATCCGAGATTACCCTACTTCTGACAACGTTTCGTTTTCGGTGTATTCACTGCATATTAATAATTATCTTGATTTGGTGATGGTTTATCCAAGTTTATCTAAAAAGTCACTTCTATACATACCTATACATAATTAAAATTTAGCGTGCGTTAATCTCAGTCTTAAGATATTTTAAGATTCAAAATTTGTGAGCGTGTACAAAACTGAAAACTTGCTTACTCTCAGAGTTTGAACTTGATGGGCTTCTTTTTTGGGCAAAGAAAAAAGGGTTTGCTATCAGTATCAGATCATACATAAAGCAAAGCTTATAAAAAGCCTTGAGAACAACGCGCTTTGTGTTGATGCAGAAAGATTTGCCCTAGTTGTTGGCTATCTGGTTGGAATGTTACCCGTGAGACCTTAACAAACAGAAGTACGTGAAGACGAGTAGAAAATAAAAATAAGTGGACTTTCAACCCGGTGCAAAACTTGCCGACAAGTTTGCATTGCTTTTGCTCCTTTTAACTGGGAGCAACGTAGGTAACTGGCAATGCTATTGCTCCTCCTGTTCCCAATTTCCTCTCCTCGCTCCTGATTCCTCTTTCCTAATGTTGCTGCTGCTGCTGTGCAACAAGGTAGAACCAATAATGAAAACTACTTCAACATGCAATAAAGCAAAGTGGCAGGTTTTGAAAGCAGAATACGAATAATAATGAATTAATTGATTACAGTTAAATGGCGCATAAGAGTGGAAATTGAAGGGGACCGACGGGCACGGTCCGTGGCATGCCACTAATAACAAACTAAGTAAAGCTCTTTGTTGAGAGGAGGCCACATCAGGGGCATGTAATACAGGCAAAGCCCCAGAGCGAGCCTCAACTATTGAAAGGAATATAGTTATGTGCTCAAATAGAGATCTACGTAGGCTGCTATATATATTTCTGGCCTAGGCAACAATAAGTGTTGCCAGGTGCAATCTGATATTTCCATTGGAAAGGTTGACATTTTTTAGAATAACATCACTCAGAACGTGTTGTCATTTAATCGTGAATTGTTAAACTTACAGAGCTTTGAACAATTCAATTCCGTTAAAAAAATGGAATTGACACGTGAGCATTTTCGTGCGATAATTTTTCACAACTTTCGACGTGGATTATCCAGACAAGAGTGCATCGATGAACTTAAGTCTTTGTATGGCGATCAAGCACCATCCTATAGCACCGTGAAAAACTGGTATAACGAATTTAATCGTGGTCGCAGTTCGCTCAACGACGAATTCCGTGAAGGTCGTCCAAAAACGTCCGTTGTGCCAGAGAACATTGATGCCGTGCGTGAACTAACAATGCAAGATCGTCATGTGACATACCGGGAGATAGAGGCATCCCTGGGCATTTCTCCCACCAGCATACATTCGATATTACATAAACACCTGACCGTAAAAAAGGTTTGTTGTCGTTGGATCCCGCACAATTTGACAATCGCTCAAAAAAAGGCTCGTGTCGATTGGTGCAAAGAAATGTTGAAAAAATACGATCGCGGTGCTTCAAAAGATGTTCATAAGATCGTCACAGGTGACGAATCTTGGATCTACGCGTATGAGCCCGAAACAAAACAACAATCGACCGTGTGGGTCTTCGAAGACGAGCCAAATCCAACGAAAGTTGTTCGTGGAAGAAGCACTTCGAAGCAAATGGTCGCCTGTTTCTTCGGCAAAACTGGTCATGTGGCGACTGTTCCGCTTGAGCAACGAAGGACGGTCAATTCTGAGTGGTACACCACAATTTGTTTGCCTGAAGTCTTCGGAGAAATTCGAAAAACAAACAAGAGAAGACGAATCATTCTTCACCATGACAACGCGAGCTCTCACACATCGGCTCAAACCAGCGCCTTTTTGACCGGCCAAAACGTCGAATTGATGGGTCATCCGCCGTACAGCCCTGACTTGGCACCCAATGACTTCTTTTTATTCCCGCACATCAAGAAAAAAATGCGTGGTCAACGATTTTCGTGCACAGAAGATGCTGTTGAAGCGTTCAAAAACCATGTTTTGTAGGTGTCTCAATCGGAGTGGAAAAAGTGCTTCGACAATTGGTTTGAGCGCATGCAAAAGTGTATAAATATGCTGGAGAATACTTTGAAAAACAATAAAACAATTTTTGATGATAAATATTCGCATTTTCATTATTAGGCCAGAAATATATATAGCAGCCCTCGTATTTGCCACAAGCTCCAAATAAAAATCGAAAAGGAAACACACACAAACACAGCAAGAATGGAGATACAGATAGAAATGGAAATAGTAATTGAAGAGGCAGACTAGTTAAAATTAATTGCACATCTAAACGAAATTTACAGCAAACAAGTGAAGCGCACAACAACTCCAAACACACACTCCAATCAGGGGAAGAAGGACGTAGATCCCGCAACATATAAACAAGAATTAAACATTATACTCATTAATCAACTAGCTAGCCGAAAAATAGCTGCTCTTTCAAATTTATTGACATTGAGTTTAATGAAGAAATACTGCTAAATTTAAAAAAGTAATACTTGAAATGAAATGGAATTCGCAATATAATAACTTTCAACATTTCTTCTTATATCACCAATACAAAAACTCTCCACAATGTGTGGCATACTTTGACAATTGAATATCTGAGAATTGCAGGCTTAACGGTCAGTAAAATATTTGCATTGTAAATGAGTACCATATGTTGAATTTTTTTAAATTGTGTCCTTGCTATACTCTCCCAATTTTGAATGTACAGCATATTTTCTAGTCAATTTAAAGATACATTTTAATGAATTAGTAGAAATTTTCAAATTATTTATTTTGATCTCATCATCATGAACAAATTGGTGAGTTATCTTTTGAGTCATTTAAGTTAAATCAATACATTGATATGCTCTCTATATTCTATTTTTAAAATGTATGTAATTTAATCACTAATATAAAAGCAATTGATAATTAAAGCAAATGCATAACTAAGTAATCCCTTGTTAAATATTTTCTTTGTTGTGTTACTTAGAAATGGAAATAAATGTTCAAGCTGCATTACTTATCAAAAGTTTGCAAGTCCAATTGCCTAAGTAATAATACCCGAAATATGTGAGCAGGAAAAACCAATATTAAATTTTAAATGCCATTGCATTATGCAACTGGCAAGTGGCATGTGGCAAGTGGCAGCCAATTCAGTTCACACACCCACATTTATGTACATTTGTATATGGATGTGAATGTTTGCCCAACAAATTTGGCAAATGTTTTTCAACAACATTGCTGCAGTACTAGTTCATAGAAAACTGCTCCCAAAACTATTCTTTACATAATTTATTTGAAATTTTTCACTAATGGCAATAGTTAATGCAGATTTGAACCGCATTTGAATTTGAACGTGCCACGCCGCCTGCTTCCAAACCACAAAATACCTAATTTACATAAACCCGGCCGAAACCCCGAAAAAAGAACTCTGACCAAACAGATGGAACCAAATCATGGAACACTCATGTGAATTGCATGAAGTGCCGCACGTGAACCGAACGCATCGACTTCCACAATGTGGAATCCACAATTCACATCCACATCCACATGCACCACATCCACATCCTTGTTCAGTTTGAAGCACGGCACGTTGTGGAACAGCTCGTTGACAACTCCATTGGCACTTTATTAATCTCAAACAACTCCACAGCCAAGAATTGAAATACTACAAAACATTGTCTTGTGCAACTGGTAAAATTAATTCTGCTTTTAGAATCGAAAATTCAAATTGAAATTGTTTAGCTGATAATCGGCTTCATTGTAAAAATTAAAAATACACTTTATCTATGAATATATTAAGAGCAGTGAATTGTTCGAAAGTCACAATTCGAATGATTGATATTTTGCAAATACAAATATACATATAAAAGTACTCAATTAAGTTGAATTTCTGCATGAGTTTAAATTGTCAATCAGTCCCTAAATTCAGCTTATCAATATTCTTAGTTTTATTGCAGAAAAATATATTTGTTACTTGACATGCTTTTTTGTAGCTAAGTACATTGTGCATGAATATATCTACACGGTGCGGCAGTTGAATCCAGATAAACTAAACATGGTTTTAAAATATAATTTATTGACACGTAGTACAAATGTAAAAGAAAATGTTTTTATACAATATTCGTGTATATACATAAAGCTCTGTGGTCGATTGACTCACTAAATCAGAAACGGCCAAACGGTTGAAGCTAGGAAGCTGCAATTTTCACACAACATAGCATAGGACGAACATTATGTTTTAAGGAAAATTGGTCCATTGGTTCTATGAAATTTTGACAGTCCTGGTTAGAGCAAGAGGATTGATATCCATCTTGTCAGGAACGGACCATAACTGAAGATATGCAGATAATATAAAATTGGAAAAAAAAGTGCAATTACAAATCGATGTACCCTAATATACATATTGGTAGACCCTAAGTGTTTTTTTAAGTAGAGGTTCTTAAAAGGTTCTTATACATATATTCTTATGTCTGCTAATTTCTCTTATATTCTCACATAAATCAAAAAAATTTTTTGTTTAATTCAAACTTTTTTTCAATACCAGGTTTTAAATAAAATACAATAATTTAAAACCAAATTTTACTTTGTAGCGCAGTGAGATATTAGCATAGAAAATAGTGTAAAATAATAACAACGATTGTGAGAAGTGCGCAAAATGCATTTAATAAATTTTTCAGATTGTTTCTTCAAAAAGATACTGACATTTTATTGGACATATCAATATCCTTTAAAATGGTTGTCTTCAGTGGGACAGATTGAGGTCTGAGAACCCATCATTCCCCCATTTAAATCGTATGGCCCTTAGTCCCTTTTTGGACCGTTTGGCTTGATTAGATTGTCACCCAGCTGACGGATGTGTGTCTGCAAGTTGGTGTTGGCATTTGGCAAATGCAATCAAGACCAGCCTCGCTGCGGCTACGGGCTTAGGTTTGAGCTAGAGTTTCGTATTAGGTTTAAGTTGGGGTTTTTTAGCGATTCCGCAAAAAGGCACGCCTCGAAATGCAACGACAAAATTGAAAATGCCGCCACGCCCAAAGCATTGCATTGCCTCATGGTGTTGCACAGCCCCCAATAAATTCAACGATTTGCTGGTGCGTAAATCTGCAACCACGTTGATGTCATCGTCCTCGTCGTGGTCCAAAGCAGCTGTTCGTGTGCTAGCTCAAAGGATTTGTGCGGGATTTGGGCATAACGACAAAAACGAAGCACAGCCAAAAACAAAAGAGAACTTTGAAATTAAATTTAACCCGTGGCCATAGAAGCTTCCTAGACATGGAGATGGAGACGGAAACGGAGACGATGGAATTGAATCTAAAGCTGCAGCACGAGCTGCTAAAAGAAGCAGGCACTCTGTCCTGCCAAGCGATTTTATAAATGTTTTTTTTTTTTTTTGGGTAACAAGTTATTTACCAAATTTCATAGAATTTCAATTTGAAAATGGCAAACACGCTTCATTCCTCGACTTGGCTTTGCCTCTGTCCGCTTGCTCTATTGAAAAAGTGCCAAATTGATTTGTGAAATTGGTAATTTACCAAAATATCAACCCACACAGCAACAACACATCAGTAGCAAAATATAACCAGACGAACACACATTCAGTCCACACTCCACACAATCACAGAACACTCTACAACCAACTAGAGATGACCCAAGAAATCACTGCGATATTTCTATGATTAATCTCAGGAAAGTGTTGCTGGTCACGTTGGTAAACAAATGAGATATTAGATATTCTGTAAGCACTTGAAACCAATACATCAGACCTACAATATATTGGAAACGCTTCGGTTTTGTGCTTCGATTTATTTTCGTAAATGTTTTTATTTTATTTCTTAGTTTTTTATGTTTATAAAAAGATTACTACATTTTATGGATAATAATTATGATGCGTTTCTATTTTAAACTACAAAAATTATAGAAAAATTAACACAAAGAACCATTTTATACAGAACATTAAATTACTATATGTTTATTAAATTCAACAAAATTATTTTAAAATGAATTTAGCTATCATTAATTCCAATATTAAATAGTTTTGGTTAAGTTTTTATGTACACATAAGTGTACTTACTGAGAATTAGTAATTTTGGAGGTAATTTTTAAATCTATTTATCGGATATATGTATATCCATGACCGCACAAAAAATAAGGTCACAATCTGTCGTACTTTTCTGGCAAACAGTAATCGTTTTTTTCATAGTAAGCACTCCCAAACAAAAACACACCAGTTTATTTTGTTTTTCTAACAAAAATTAATCACTTTTCGAGTACTTGGAAATAAAACTGAAAAAATAATATAGAAATACATAATATAGAAAGAACTTTTAAGGTTTTTATAGTTTTTTTCAATAAATCCCTATTTAAAAAGAATTTTTACAAATCATGATATGCTGAATCTATTGTGACATTTAATGCAAATGTCTGACGATATTCTAAATCGCATTGAAGATTATCTGAAAGAAAAGAAATCATTGCGATTTGGTGGAAATCACTTGCAATTGCGCACAAAGAATTGGCAAGACTAATCACAGTTCAACGAATATCACATTCTACAAACAAATCACACTTTAAGTTGTAACAAGCACACACATACACCCAGTAAAACTTTTGGGAAGGTGTGTTCTCAGGCAACGTGTTCTGTCAGCATTCATTTTCATGCTAAAAAGGCAGAATGTGCCTTTTCCATGTGACAATTTTGTTTCCAACATGAGATAAAGGCAACTATGTTTTTTCATGAGTTGGGAAGGCTAAATGTCATCACTTTTAAATCATTCGTTACAGACTGCTATGCTTCGTAATTCTGGTAAGTCTCGGCTTTCGTAAACAGAGGCACAGAATCTGTTAACTAGCAGAAAAGCATAACAGTCACTGTTGTTTTATTTTTTCTCTGTTATTGTCGATTGTTATAGCAGAGCTGAGTGTCAAAACGACTTGAGAAAAATTTTCAATTTATTATCTCTTGCAATTAAATCGCGTAAGTATAATGTTAATGTGTTATGTTCAGCTAAAATGATATTAATATAATAATTTCTTTATAAATAATGTCTTCAAATGTTGGAGCCTATGTATACATGAATATTTGCGCGCATAAAAAAACAAATTTCAACATTCCACAGCATACAATAACAATCGTAAGTTCAATGAATTTTTGCCATTGTGCATTGTTAAAAACTGTTTTTTTTCGTATTTCAGGTTTATAAACCAAACTGTCGCTATTCAACAGTAAGTACTTAATAGAAGCGAATTTACCATTTATTCGTACACCCAAAATGTTGAAGTAATTGCCCTAACATGTAAAGTAAAGTTGATTTTTGAATATTTGTAATAAATTTATGGCTCAGTGTATATATGTTTGCTTTTACCATTGCAGAGAATATTATAAATTTGTAAAAAAAATTATTTTTTAAATTTTTATCAATAAATTTAGTAACATTTTTAAAATTAAGCTTAAAGCTTTAAATTTAAGTTTAACTTAACTATAAGTAAAAATAATATCTGTTGTTTCATCGACATTGCATAACATAATAGAAAAAATACATAATATTTGCATTCTTTGATTTAAAGTATCCATATATATTTCTCTGCAAAGGTAATTATCTTTGGGCATGCCGAAGATACTTAAATTCCTTTTTCAATGCTTTGTAAATTAATTTATTATCTTTGTTTATTGTCTCATGTAGCTGTGTGTTACTTGGAATAATAATAAAATAAGAATTATAATATTAAAAATCCTATAAAAAGTAAAAAATAATATTAACTTTTTGTAAATACCTTAAGCATGAGTGGACTATCGCGATCAAATCTGTACCGTTTAGCTCAAAAGGAGAAAGAAAAGATGAAGTGCGAGATTGAAAATGAATATGATCGGATAAGACGAGAAGAAAATGTAGTCAATACCAGCATGAGGTCCGAGATGAATGACAGCGAATATGGGGCCGTTGGGGATGGGGAACCGAATTGTCCTGATCCAAGTAAACAAAGGGAGCCAAGCTTACATGTAAATTATAAACTAAATTTTAAAAAAATCTACTAAAACTAAATCGCCTAATATTTTCAGATTAACATGTTAAAAATCATTCTAATGCCAGAAGGCATCAACCGAAACATAAATCGAGTTCTAACCCAATCCGTTATTATGGAGATGAACTATGGGGGAACTAATTCCAAGAAGGGGCTTAACTCATTTAAGAATTTTAATAGCGCTCTCTATGGTAAGTAACTAAAAACAATCAGTTCATCCGAGATATCTTATTCCATTAATGGAATCATTTTGTTTTCGCAGAAGCAACCAAAAGAGAAGGATATGCATTCGAAGACTATAGAAGAGACGTTCGTGCGGCCTTCGCCAAAGCCAAAAACCGCGTTTACAAAGAAACGTGCAAAGAAAAAAAGATAAAACGGCAGGAAACTGAAGGGGATCAAAACAATAACACTAACACTAACAATAACACTAACACTAACACTTAATTTAAAAAAATTTGTAATTAAAAGAAAAATATACATAACTAGGGGGCTCTGCCCCCTGCTCGCTTCGCTCGCCAACCCCCGCTCGCTTCGCTCGCAAAATTGAAAAGAAGGTCTTTTGTTGTCCGGCTTAACAACTTCATACTGCTCACTTTGCTCAGAATGTAAAGGACAGTCCAAAACATACAATCTGTGAGTTTGGTTTAGATATCTTGAGAAACAAAAAAGTTTTTCATACTAAGCAATTCTGTGACCTTTGACCTTGGTTTTGACCCACTTACAGGTCGAATTTCGCAAAACGCCGTCTTATTGCACGATGAAATTATCTCACCTATGTTGTGTGAAAATTTCAGCTTTCTATCTTTTACCGTTTGGGCTGCACGTTGATTCTCAGTCAGTCAGTGTGTCAGTGAGTCAGGACAAAGAGTTTTATATATATAGATAGCATTTTTTGACGAAAAACGCAAATGCTTAACTTTAATGCTTTAATGTTTTTCCCCGGTAATTGGACTTAGGTTAAAGACAGATTTATCGATTCAGCTGAAAAAATCCGGATTTAGCGAGAAAAGGCAAAATTTGGAGGAGAAAAGCTAAATTTGGCGGAAAAAAGCTAAATTTGGGGAAAATGTCAAAATTTAGCAAGAAGAGCTAATCGTTGAGTTTTGTTAGGATATCTCATACAACAACAGAGTTTTTGGCTCTAAAAGTTAATTTGCATCCGATTGTTCCTATGGCAGCTATATGATATAGTCATCCGATTTGGACCACATTTGGTCAGAATGTAAGAGACAGTCCCAAACATTTAATCTGTAAGATTGGTGGAGATATCTTAAAAAACAAAAAAGTTTTTTATACTAAAGGTTATTTTCATCCGATTGTTCCTATGACAGCTATATGACATAGTAACCCGACTTTGACCAAATTTGGCCAGAAAGTTAGAGACAGCCCCAAACATAGAATCTGTGAGTTTGGTTGAGATTACTTAAGAATCAAAAAAGTTTTTCATACTAAAGGTTATTTTGCATCCGATTGTTCCTATGGCAGCTATATGATATAGTCATCCGACATTGACCAAATTTGGTCAGAATGTAAAGGACAGTCCAAAACATACAATCTGTGAGTTTGGTTTAGATATCTTGAGAAACAAAAAAGTTTTTCATACTAAGCAATTCTGTGACCTTTAACCTTGGTTTTGACCCACTTACAGGTCGAATTTCGCAAAACGCCGTCTTATTGCACGATGAAATTATATCACCTATGTTGTGTGAAAATTTCAGCTTTCTATCTTTTACCGTTTGGGCTGCACGTTGATTCTCAGTCAGTCAGTGAGTCAGTGAGTCAGGACAAAGAGTTTTATATATACATAATATAAAGTAAATATACTTATATACGTATTTTATTTTATTTGCAATGGATTTTTGAAATTTCTGTAAAATATTTTCTTTTGGAATGCATTCCTGGTACCTATTAAAAGGAACCTTCCTTTCTGCCTTCTTTTTCCACATTCTGGACAGTAGATTTTGGAAATCAATATAGGAAACAGAAATGTTAGTTAGCAGTGCACTGCCTTTTTGCCTTCTATTTTCCACATTCTGAACACTAGATTTTGGAAATGAGCATCGGAAACGAAAATGTTATGTAGCAGTGCAATAACAGAACCCCTTCCAAAGTAGCTTCCAAAAACCTACTTCTTTTCCTGTCTCGCCCCTGTATAAAAACGAATTGGGAAAGTCAGATTTGGCAACTAGTTCTACTCGGAATTTGAATGTGGAAAGTAGTAGGTTTTGGAAAGAGCAAAGTTTTACTGGGCATATGCATATATAAATACTTATATACGCTCACACACACATATGCAAACTTGTGCCATCAGTTGTCTCATCTCTAATCCGACACACCTGGAAACGCCCTCACGACTAGGAATTTGTATCCTTTACGCCACGCTCACTGTGTGTAGGAGTGTGTAGGTCTATGTGTGTGTGTGTCTGTAGGTCTGCGTATGTGTGACTTGTTCTGTCTGCCGCTTTCGATTTTGATTCCGATCCGATCCGAGTGATAGATGTACACAATTTTGGCCATTTGCATACGCAGCCAAACCGAAGCGTAACGCAGTGAAAAAAGAAGAGCGGGGGGAAACGGTAAAGGTATGAGGAGACGGGGGCAGGGGGAAGATAAGTTAAAACCAGCAAAATGATTTTCATTTCAATTATTTATTGATTGATTTGCAATTTGTTACCGACCAAAAGATGCACATATGTGTGTAGATATCAATCGACTTGCCGAGAATTGATGGACTGGGCGTGGGAAGGGCGTGGCAAAAATATATATATAAATACACATAAGTTGATGTGTGTTTATATGTATCTTATAAAAAAAACCTCTTTACGAGGTAAAAGTCTAGTGACGAAAACAGTTATATGCCACAAAATTTCTGATATCCAATTTTGTGACGAATAATATTAAGTTTGACATAAAAATTATTTTAAAACAAATTTTGGCACTCGGCACATTGCGCCAAAATGTCTCAATTCTTCATACCAAATAAAACTCACTGTTTTGCGCAGTGCCGAATGCAAAAATTTTTTTAAAATAATTTTTATGTCAAACTTAATATTATTCGTCACAAAATTGGATATCAGAAATTTTGTGGCATATAACTGTTTTCGTCACTAGACTTTTACCTCGTAAAGAGGTTTTTTTTATAAGATATCAGAAATTTTTGAAAAAGATATCAGAAATTTTGAAATTTCATTCTATCAACTTTATTTATTTTTTGTACAAGCTAAAACAAACTGTCTGCCAACACTGATTCCCTTAAAACACACATGCCAAGCGCAAAAGCTAGTAGCACTCTCAAACTCTGGCTGCTATGACACTTTGCTGCTGCTGTCCTATTTCAATTCAAAGTAAAACGTATATATTCAGTTAATAGGTTATATCTTCCAAACCAATCAACATAAATTTATGAATGATATATCAAAAAACGCGAAATTTTACAAGCTCAAACATATTGCAAATTAAAAAAAATCGTAGGCAGCGTTTTCTCAAAAACCGCCAAAATCTGGGACAAAATATCTTATTTCACCTGTTGATTTTTACCTATGCACTTTAGAAAAAAAGTTTGAAGGTTTGCCTAAAAGCCCTTCAAAATACCTTTCCAACAATACATAGATCACGTCTGTAGCTCATATCGTTTGGATGCTATAGGGGTTTTAATTTTAACGGTTTTTAGCGATTTCCCGCTAAACTAGCTTTTTTTCGAAAAAGTCGTAGAACAAACGTTTCTAGATTTTTGATCGGGAACAAGTCCTCATTCAAACTTTTAAGCTAAATTTACGATTTGATCCAAACAAACAGACAAACAAACAAACAAACAAACAGACTGACTTTTCATCTCGTTTTGAAAGGGGCACCAAAAATTTCAAAATTAATTATCTTCTGAACCAGTGATCGGATTTTGATGATCGAAGTGTCATTCGACGCGTATTTTTAGAATAGTAAAAAATTAAAAAAAAAATCAAAAAGGCTCCAACGTCCCCATTAGCTCCAATAATTTAAATTTTTCCCCTCCCACTTACACCTGTTTATCTCACGAACCAGGTGAGTTTCTAAAAGTCTTAGTATGCACATTTGTAAGTAAAATTAATACCTTTCGATCGGTACATAACTCGACCCGATCGGACAGTCATAGCAAATTTTCCATTCTTCCTGTGTATATATGCTAGTCGCCTTCGCACCCTTCGTGCTGCTTTCGTCACTAGCGCGGACTGCCGTCCGCAGTGATATTGGCTACGGTCTGTATAATAGTGTGTGTGAGTAACTTTTTACTTTCGCCATTCTCCGCTTGCATTCATTATTATTTTCACTTGCATTCTCGACTCTCACTCTTAGAATCACACGCTGTATCTCATGTATCATTCTTTTAGGGCTCTTTGACTCTCAGTCCACATAATTTATCCATTTTCTTGTGCTCTAATTGCGTCTCGTCTAACAATTCAAATCGAATTTCATTTGACAGTAATAGAATTCTCCACTCTCCTTAGCTTTCTGTTGTCAGCACACGCTTTGTGATTGTGTCTGGTATCTTGTATCTTGTATCTCATATCTCGGGTATCCTATGCTGCTCTTAGCTTGCTTCATTAAAAAGTAAGTCCTTTTAAATTGGCCCCTTCACCAATTGACATTCATGCCAGCCAATGCCAGAGACTCGGATGTGTTTTCATTTTCCCACTGCCATTCCCACTCCAGCCGCACTTGAAATCGTTTTGGCCTGGTCCACACGCACATTTTTTTTGAGCGTGTGCCTTTCAATTTGCTGACTGAGTGTTTGCCCAGTTAGTAGAACATAACGCCCGATCAAATCCTCGAACTTTTCCGCTTTTCCAGATGTTTGCCTGGCAAATATTTTAGACTATTTGGATTTGGCCAACGAGCCAACGAGCCGGTGAAGTGCTCCAAGAGCAATATTGTCAAAGGGTTATCCGCTCCTCCTCCTCGTTCTCCCCCCTTTATTCACCACAATTTTCTACCTCCGACTGTTTGTCAACCAAGTCTGACGATGTCTGGCGGCAATTTCCATAAAGGACAAGAGGCTGTAACCAAGCGCCGTCAAATATGTTAAATAACAAACTATTTTGCATTTTTATTTTTCTCTTATTTCTGTCTTTTGTGCTCGTATCAATGGCCAAGCGACTGGGCATTAGGCAAATTTGAATGCTATTCGCAATGTGAATAGTATGTGTGTGTGCGTGTGTGTGTGTGACCCACTCGAGAGATGCGAATTCCTTGACGCAAATTTGTGCGACTTTCACTTGCCACATGAGCAACGTCTGCCTCGCATCCCTTCCCCCATCCACCATCCTCAGTCTTTAACCTCTTCCCCTTTTATTGTCTCCACTTCTTTGCTGTTTGCCTCTGCTTTTTGCGTTTTTGTTTGCAGAGCCATGTCAATTTAAATCTATGTCAAAACACACGGCTTAGTTGAGGTTTATTTATGTCGGTCCAACTCTGACTCTGGCTGCTGTCGGTTGTCGGTTGTCTATACGCCTGCCACGCCCCCGCTGCCTCGCCCCTTTATTCCAACTCAACAGCCTTCGCTTTTAACCGAATTCAATAAAAATGAAAACCGTTTTTATTTGCCTTTCCGAGTCACGTAAATGGATCTTTTGCACTATCAGGATAATATTCGATTTCCAGTTTTTCTCAAATTTGTGAAATTGGTTTGGCAAACGGTTAAGTGCATCGGTTATCCCCCCCCCACAATACAGAAACCCAAAATGACTAAAACTCTAATTTCTGTCATATTTCATAGACGTATTTGTTTGGCAAACGCAAAAATGATTTTACGGTCATGTCACAATCACAAATCGTTAGTTTTGCTTCCACTTACACACACTCACTCACACACACACACGTACACATATATGATTAACATCAATCAGTGAGGTCGTTTGACTCGCTCTGTTTCGCCCTCTCCTTCTTTATTCCCATTTCCCATTCCCATTTGCCATATTCCGTGCTCGTTCTCGTAATTAAAAATCAATCAGCGTGTGACATAAAGTTCAACTATAGCACAATAGACAAGGCTACTTACTAAACTGACCACTAGATGGCGTGCAACCGCAAAAATTGAGGCGTAAACGTTTCCATTTCATGTCTGCGGATGAAATGTTTGACGTGACCTTCAATTGAAGGCGGAAAAGTGAATTGGAACATTCGATTAAGGCCGAGGTTTGAGATTTGAGCCAACATATTTTATTTGGATAGGGATTGAGATTGGGATTGGTTAGTTGTCAACAGCTTAATTGGAGAGGAAGTAATTGTAAACCAAGTTTATATTTAGAAAGCAATACAAATTAAATTAGTTTCAGGGACTTGAGCAAAGATTGTGGTAATGGGAAATTTGTATTCATGTTTCCATCAGTTTAGAATAACGGGGTAGTATTTGGATTATGTGACCTATTAAAAAGTATTAGCCTTGAACTTAGAATTTATTGTATGAAATAACCAATAACTTTAAGTAAGTTCAAAATAAATCTCTTTCAAGAGCTGGAATTCTGTTTACTAATAAAGAAATTCAGAATTTTTTGAAATATTCGCTAGGGAAAATGGACAATGCTTTCTTAAATAATATAACCCAAACTCAAATGTTAAATGTACTGACTTAAATTTCATTTTTTATTGGTATAAACATGAATAACTAAATTAATTTTGAACAGAATTGTTAGTTTTCATATGAAATACATAAATAATTTTGTTGAAATTGGAAATATATTAGTGGCAGTCTATTTTTGTGATTTTTAAAATGTGTTAAAAAAATAAAATCTCTGACATTAAAGGAACAATTATCTTCAATCGCCTTAGAGATTATACATGCTAAAAAAAATACTTACTTACTTATGTTGCTAAAAAATATTTGTTCCAAGTAAAGTCAGTAAATATTTATTACTACACTTATACTTTGCCACACTTTTTTAAAATAAGTTTAGATAATCTAATGGTCTAATGGACTGCAGCATTTCTGTTAACATGCTGTACAGAATTTAACATAAGTTTTCGATGGATACAACATTTTAAAGTTACTGAAACCCTTTGAATTTTTTCAGTCTGATTATCTTTAGTTAGATTGAATAGAAAAGCTTAAGCAGCTCGATAAACCCAATCTGACGTCAAGGACACTCAATCATTCCGAAGGCTTCGGAGTTTCGGGATCTTGTAGGGGGCTTTGGCTGGTAAACGCCCACTAGAAATTATGAAAGTATGTCTATTCAAGATTTGACTGACAGTTCAACTGGTAGAAAATACGAGTATATCAGTTTTGGGGGCATGACCTGTAACTGGTGTTCATTTGTTTATGTAATGTTAATTAGCATGAAGTGATTCCAGAAAAAGCAGAGAATTCTTAGCCCAAAGCTATGACAGTGGTGCGTAGGCCAAGTTGCCTTTGAGAGAGCGTCTTTTTCTGTTGGCTAAAATAATAGACAGGAAACTCTGTTTATTATTACTTTCACACTCCTTTGAGCACTAACCTTACCTTCTTCTGTGACTGAAGGCCCTTGTGCGGTGACAACTCAACCTACATCATCAACTTGGACCAAAATTCCATCACTTTGTGTGCCAAAAATGGAGCCCAAAAAAAAAGAGGATAAGGAGAAGGAAAACAAAAAAGTTGTTTCTTTTTTATTATTTCGTTATACATGGTATGAGCATTCGCATTGTCCAGAGGGCAAAGCATAAACAGATCAATAAAGCGGAAACAAAGTTTAGGGCCACCCACAAAACTACATTCCGCTGTCAGGAGCAAGAAATACCAAGTCCAACAACAGCAACTGTCGCAGTTCCCATGCAAATTTCGCTGTGGCCCCTCGATTCCCCCCCCGATTCCCTAATCCCTCCTGCCAAAGTTCCTCGGAGATAGAAGTCGCATTCCCTGCGTGACCGCCATAACTGTTGCCTGTCCATTTGTTTGTATTTTGTGTGTTTGTATCATACCTGTTAAATAATGATTAGTAATCATAATCATTAGTAATTAGATTATTTTTATTTAAAAGTCGAACTAATGATTAAATTACGATTATTTTAGGTTTTTGCCCAATTATTTAATGATTACGATTACCGAAAATCAAAAAAAATCTAAGATTATTACAATTATTCAAAAAAATCAGAAATAATCAAAAATAATCAAAAATAATCGTTTTGATTATTTCCGATTTTTTCCTGATTATTTCTGATTATTTGAGCTTTTTTAGATTATTCATGATTTTCTAGTAAAAATCAAATTATTTTTAAGTTTTACAATCAAGTAGCCAAGGCTTTTGATTATAGTTAGTTGCTTTTGTACTGGTTGAATAAAGCCCTTACAATCACTTGCATGAACTTACTGCAGATGTACATAGTCGGCAAGTCTTTTTTTGTGCGGATATTAATCCAACCACTAGAATATCTTGTTTTCGAGTGTATACGCCACAAATGTAGACCTCTTGAGCGCTCCTCCTGTTCCGCCATCAATACGTACCAAATATTATTACATATTTCGATGATTCAAAAAAACCAACAAAAATAAATCACTTTTTACACAAAAAATTTCATCAAAGCAGATTTTAAAAAAAGTCTTCACACATAAGAAGAATCGAACCTCAACATTGAAAGTTCGGAGTATAACAGGTCGTCAACTCTAACTAGTGAGCTACGGACTTTTTCTAGCTGCTTCCTGCTTTCTTCTAAATTTAATGCTTTTAGACAGCACAAAAAGCAACTAAAATCAAAAGCTTTGGCTACTTTGATTGTGAAAATTGAAAATAATTTGGTTTTTTACTAAAAAATCATGAATAATCTAAAAAAGCTAAAATAATCAGAAATAATCAGGAAAAAATCGGAAATAATCAAAACGATTATTTTTGATTATTTTTGATTATATCTGATTTTTTTGAATAATTGTAATAATCTTCGATTTTTTTTTGATTTTTGGTAATCGTAATCATTAAATAATCACAAATTTTTCAACAGTGAATTATATAATCACTACGATTATTTCCAAAAATAATCTAATTGATTAGTAATCCTAATCGATATTTAACAGGTATGGTTTGTATAGACTCATATAAATATTCGTAGGCCTCGGCGATTTGTTTTGTTTGCCATTAGGTTTTCAGCTATTGAATTTCATTGAGCTGCTCCTTGTGCCGTAATAAATGTAATATGGGTCATTTGTATGACATTGTTGGGGGTATCCTCTCTAGAGATGGGCACGGGCCGGGTTGGGCCTCGGGTTCCATGGGCCTTTTACAAAATTCTCGGGTTCGGGCCGAAAAATGTCATTTCGGGTCGGGTCGGGCCGGGCTCGGGCCTAACTTCAAGGCCCGAAAGCCCGGATCACGCCAAATTTATTGCATTATTTTGCTACCTCAAATTTTTTTATTAAAAATTTGAAATAAACTAAAAGAAAACTAGATTGTTAAGCTCAAATTTGGATAACATTTAATTTTTAATTTGAAATGAACTAAAAGAGAACTAGATTGTTAAGCTCAAATTTGGATACAATTTTATTTTTAAATAAATAATTAAAATAAAATAAAATTTGTTTTTTTTTTTAATTTTTCGGGCCGGGTCGGGTGGGTTCGGGTCTCACAGTAATAATATCGGGGGGGCTTGGGCCTTTTTTCTATTAGGAATTTCGGGCTCGGGTCGGGCCGGGCCTACAAAATGAGGCCCGTGCCCATCTCTAATCCTCTCCACCCTCTATATTCCATATACCATCTTCTTTTCCGCTGCCTTCCCATCTTCTTTGCATTCACTTTTTGCTTCCTCGTCGTCTACGAAAGTATGTGTGAGTTTGCGAGGTTGGGATGATTAGTACTCGACGGCTTTTAACAAGCAGATAAAACCTAATATGTCATTTAAACAAATGAAATACAAATATTTTACATATGATATTAATTGATACCCCCAATTAACAAAATGTTTTTTACATTTATAATTATTAGTATAGACATAAATGTATTGACGCATTATCATTTAAAACCATTTGTCATAAGATATATTGTATATTGCAGAATAAAGTACTTTAGTAATTTTTTCTTTGTTTTATTCTTATTTAAATATCATTGAAAATAAACATAAAATTTTTTAAATAATTTCATAATTTAACACATATTTGATATTTTTCTCTATTATGTTTTATTAAAAAGTCGAAAATTTAATTATATGCATACAGTTGTTATTCAGTTTGATTTAAAATGAGAATGTACAAAAAATATTTATAGGAAAGTATTGTTTAATAATTTGCTTCCTTCTTTTATTTCCATTATATAAATTTAAAGCACTGGTAAAAGTAAAAGTATATTTATTTTCCCGTTTTATACTCGAATGAACTTTGCATAAATGTGGAAGTGTTTAAAATCTTTAAAATGGAAGTACAATAATTCTTTTCTCTTACGCTCCATACAGTTGTTGAACCTGTCTTGAGTTTTGGGGCAACTTATTCTTTCCGTTTCCCGTCGCTTCGTTTGCTGAGCTTTTTGAATAGTTGTTGATTTACCCTCTCTCCAGATTGTTTCGGCAAAGGGCTGTTTTGCCTGTGCCCGTCTTTTTTTTCTCTCCTGATTTCTGTATATTTTTTGTGATCTTCCTGCTGCTGCTAATTTCTTTTTTGCTTCGGTTATTTGGGCATGGAAGAAGGTCCAACAAAGGGCGCAACAAAGCGTGAGCTGGGCGTTTCTTAGTTCTTGATTGTGGATTCCGTCCGTCTGTATGATTGTCCGAGCTCGGCTCTCTTCGTTGGCCGGACTTTCATCGATGGGACACGTCCTTTTTGCTTGTCTTTCTGCCAATGACATGTTGCAAATTAAAAAAGGGTATGCCTGAGCAATCTTGTTGCGGTTGGCCCGACCCGTTGACAGGGTACAAAAGTGAAACGGTGACTGTCAATGGGACTCTGTGACTCTCTGACTAGGTACTGCGGTCAAGCAGCTTTCATCCGGTAACAGCATTTTAATAATGCCAATTTTTGCGGCCGGGTCGACAACAACTGGCCCCATAATTTGATGACAAACAATTTGAGCGTAAGTTTTGTCTTTGAATACGTTTAAGTTACGGCGTATACAAAATGCAGCTTGAACTTTGCTTTTGTTTTGCTAGCAGCTGTTAGCTATGCCAGAAAAACTTTACTTAGTGAGCTGTGTCATTTTGCCGAGAATTTACTTTAGACGGCGCTTCTTATGAGCCAAACAACTAAAAACCAAACAAGAGTCGAGACGGAATTTAATAAATGCTTCTTTTAGTTTCCCCCATGACGCAGCTTTTGAAGTTCTCGTTGTCAAAGCTAACAGAAAATCTGTCAAACTATGGAGCTAAAACTTTATGGCAGACTTCGATTAGAACAAAAGGCTCACATACTCTATTAAAATAAGCTCTGGCAAAATACTAACTTTAAATAATTTAATTAAAAGCTTGTCAATGTCATAATTGAAATGCTCAAAGCTTTCTGTATTGTCAGTTGCCGATGGTAACTTTAAATAAAATCTTCTGTTGTGCTTATTAAATTGTCAAACAAAATGAAAAGCAATACTAGTTGTTGGGATTTTAGACACCTTTGTATTATTACATGTTTATAATTATTGTGTACTTTATAAAAATAATGCTTATATTATATAAATAAATACAAATATTAAATTTAATCTAGAGAGATTTCATTTAATGAGAATACTTATGCTGATTATTTGCTTAAATTAACTATACATTTTTAGCATTTTTCGTATAAAGTAAAATTGTATATTGGTTGTATCCGTTTAAACCATTTCTTTGAAATATGTTTCCAAGACGATAACTGGTACGAGGAAGTAAGTAACTGAACAAATAATTTACACTTGGCTCCTGCTGATATCCACAAGATGTTGACAAGAGAGCTCTTCTTTAAAAAACAAGTATGTAGAGTAATTCTACCTCAACTCCACAGGGAGTTTTATGGTACAAGACCGACCCACGTCTGCTCTATGTTGGCTGTTGTAACTCCACTCGCCTTTTAATTCCAATCCGTCAGAAATAATAAGAATGATGACACTTGTCATTGACTTGACATTATTAAAGCTCTAAGTTTAAAAATAATGTAAGATATAAATAAACTACAATCAACAACTGGAATGAAATCAAACAAAAGACCTTATTACATATTTATGAGGACCATTTTGAGATTGTCTACTCACTAATAAGGTAAATAGAGGATTTGCTACATACATATGTACAAAAGTACATACATTTGTTTGTGTGTACATAGTGTGTTTGTTCCTTTTGATGTTGGTATTTTGAAAATCTCTGCACCACAAAGCCTGTCAAATGTCAGGTCACAAGTGGGCGGAGCAAGAGGTGGGGGCGGGCCGGCTTCGATTATGCCATTTAGCAGGACAAATAAATACAATTGCCGAGCGTCTCAATTTCAATTCGGCGGGGAAGTCGGCGGGGAGTAGATTGCCGGGGTGGCATAACTAAGATAAACAACAAGTAAAGCTCAATGGAAGTGGAGACGAGAACTTAAAGAAAACGATAGGAAGAAAAGGAAAGGAAGGAAGTCACTTGGCAAGCAACGTGAAGCGAGAAACTCACTAGATGCTTTGTTATTTTTAACAGCAATTTCCAAGAAAAACCACAGAAAGACAAGAGAAGCGGACATGAAGAGCAGCTAAAAACAAGAGAGGAGCTGATACCCGACGAAGAGAAGAGCAGGAGAGGAGGAGAGAGGAAAGGAAGAGACAGGGAGGAGAGTAGCGTCTGCTGCTTCAGTCGAGAAGCAAAAGTATATTTGCCGCCATATTTGAGACAACATCGCGTATGAGATACGTACTACAAGCTAACAAGCAGCTTGTGTGTGTGCGTGTGTGTATAGGTAACTCACAACACTAACAGCTACGCATTGTGCTTCCGTTTCCGCTTTGTTGAATTCCACTTGTTTACTCGATTTAAGGAAATATTACCGGCACAAACAAACAAAGTGCAACACCGCCAACAACATGGATCCTGTATGAGCTGAAGCTCATTTTGCTCTCTTCTGTATGTATGTGTTTGTGTGTGTGCATGGATGTACGGTGTGGGTGTGTCTATGTGTCAAATAGACAAGTCATAAGTTTTTATGATTCGTTGGAGCAAAGAAGTAAGAAATTGTTATGCTTTGAAAGTTGCAATAATAACTCTCATACACACACACACACACCCACACACAAAAACCAAAAAAAAAACAGGAAAAAGTTTAAGCGAGATAATCTTGAAAACATGGCGAGAATACCGAGAAAGGAAATGCTCTATAAAAACATGTAGTTTCTAAGAAAACAATCTTTAAAGAGAACAAAAACATTCTATAGTTTAAATATTTTAAAATTTAATTTGAAGAAATTGCAATAAATCATATAAACAGAATAGATATATATAATAATACAACACATTTTATAACCGAAAGAATCTTACCGCATAGTTTCGTGGAAATTTTTAATTAAGATAAGTTTACATAATTTATAAATAATTTTTATTGGCAGACATTTAATAAGAAGAGTCAGTCAATGAGGCATTTCGAGATATTCTTTCATCAATATCAAAATCATCAAAATTAATAATTTATTTAAGTTTTTATTACAAATGGATCAAATTATTTATTTTTGTTTATTTTTGCATAAAAGTGTCTAATATTTCGAACCATAATTTACTAACCATAATGGAACCCCATTAGATACTTGTTTAAGTGAGTGCATAGGAAAAAGGGTTCAACAATAGGGAAAGGTTCAAATCAAAGGATGAGTTTGAAGTAGAAAACTAACGGCAACAATAATACCGCAACACACGTGTTTATGCATATGTGAGCAATGTGTGCGTGTGTGTGTGTTTGGTGAAAGAAAGAGAGGGAAAAGGTCGAGGAGGAGTAGAGAGGTTATAAGTTGCAGCTGAGCGGATATTTTGCACTCCAGTGGATGCGGCAATTGAGGCAGCCAAAAAAAAAAATAGGAACATGACGCAAAAGATGAAGCACAAGCTGCAACAGACTGTGGCAAATTAAGTGGCAAATAAACAGGACCTTCTTGAGGCCACTAAAAAATGCATAACGAGCTTTAAAGTGGTTTGGCTTTTAAAAAAGTTAAACGAATTCACAATCTACTTTCGGTGGGGTGGTCTCTTCGATTCCCCGCACCTCTGAATCTCCGGTTTGCCCAGTTCATGCATATAAACATAACATAGCCGCTTTATTGTCAATTTTAATACGTTTTGCATTTTATGCGATTTGAGAGGCAGCAGAATAATCCTTTGCCTTTGTCATAAAAAAGTGCACGGTGGCAGGGGGAGGGGGTGTCGCAGTGTGGAATGGGTTGCGAAAAAATAAAGAATGAAATACTGAAATTTACGAGCGCGCTCTCGTCTTGAGTGCCCTTTGACATGACATTCAACAGCTTTACGTGCGCTCGTGCCTAATTTAAGGATAAGGCAGGCAGGCAGGCAGGATGCTCGCAGGATGTCTGGCTGAGATTTAACCTTTTGGCATTTAATCGAATTTATGCATAAAACAATCAGCGGCCATCAGCAGCCACTTAAAAGGATTAAAACTTTCGTTATTATAATGTCATCTCAGATTGACAGTGAAATCAACTGAAATGTTTACTTACAGTCCTCCCCTCTCTCGCCATGACAACCATAAGATTCCTAACCATATGAGACACCAGTCTCCCGTTCAACTAATCCGCTTAGCAATATGATAACTTAACTTTTGAGCCATTTAAATCACTCCTCGGCCTTTTTTGTGACTTTTAGGTCGTGATAACAGGTAACTGGGCACTTCGAGGGTGAGGGGAGTGAGTGGTGGGTGGGAGAAAGAGTGGGAGCACACCCGGGTTGCCGGAGCATCAATTACAGCGGCAGACGCCAGTTTCGCTTTATAATGCAGAAAATGCCAAACAAAGTGTTTAACGTTGTCAATTTAACAACCTCGAGCGCTTTTTTATGGGGGGTGGCTAACAACACCGTACTCCCCTCTGCCCCACCAGCCAAACAGCTCTACAATAACAACTCTGACAACGCCAACAACAAGAGCAACAAAAGCGTTAACGTCGACAAAAGTTAAGCAAAGGCCCAAGGCACAGTGGTGCACTGTGCAAGTAACATATAATTTTAAGCTTACTACAAAATGTATGTAGACAAATTATTGCATATTTAAAGAATTATATTATTATGCAAATTATATTTAAATTTTAATTTAATTATTTTTTTATTGTTTCACCATAGTGAGCAGTCGGCATAAAGATAGTAAAAATTGACAATTAAACTAAAGTAAAATTATAAATTTATCATTTATTAATCAGGGAACGTAATCACTATAAGTTATAAAGAAATTACATGGTAATGAGTACTTAAAGATTTTTAAGGTAATGATTAATTTCAATTATTTCTTTATTGAGTAGTTGCTTTGAAATATTATGAGAATTAAATTATTTGCACATTTATTTACTTTAAATTAAGGATTTCTGAGTTAACACCAAATCATTGACTCAAACGGATTATTTTTGTTTTATTTAAATATCACTGCGGACGGCAGTCCGCGCTAGTGACGAAAGCAGCACGAAGGGTGCGAAGGCGACTAGCATATATACACAGGAAGAATGGAAAATTTGCTATGACTGTCCGATCAGGTCGAGTTATATACCGATCGAAAGTTATCAATTATACTTACAAATGTGCATACTAAGACTTTTGAAAACTCACCTGGTTCGTGAGATAAACAGGTTCAAGTGGGAGGGGCAAAATTTAAATGATTGAAGCTAATGGGGCCGTCGGAGCCTTTTTGATTTTTTACTTTTCTAATCAAAAATACGCGTCGAATGACACCTTGATCATCAAAATCCGATCACTGGTTCAGAAGATAATTAATTTTGAAATTTTTGGTGGCCTTCCGAAAATGAGATGAAAAGTCAGTCTGTTTGTTTGTCTGTTTGTTTGTTTGTCGTTTGTTTGTTTGTTTGTTTGGATCAAATCGTTGATTTAGCTGAAAAGTTGGAATGAGGACTTGTTCCTGCTCAAAAATCTAGAAACGTTTGTTCTACTACTTTTTCGAAAAAAAGCTAGTTTAGCGGGAAATCGCTAAAAACCGCTAAAAGTAAAACCACTCTAGCATCCAAACTATAAAAGCTACATATGTAGTCTGCATATCATTGGAAAGGTATTTTGAAGGGCTTTTAAGCATAGCTGTAAAAGTGCAAAAAAAATTTTAAAATAATTTATATGTAAAACTTAATATTATTCGTCACAAAATTGGATATCAGAAATTTTGGGGCATAAAACTATTTTCGTCACTAGACTTTCACCTCGTAAAGAGGTTTTTTTTATAAGATATTACATACCCTAAGGTTTGCGCACATTATTGCACGATTAGTGACACTGTTAACCAAGCAAAGACAACGGCGTGGCAGCCACGCGAGAGAGATACACAGACAGACAGACAGACACACAGACAGACGGATGGACCATAAAGCGGATGAACAGGAGGGGAAAATGCTGTGGCAAGTCAGTCACCCACCAGGATCCTGGCTTGCCGCAGATGCTCAGACGCACAGACACAAACACGCCCGTATACACACAGATACTCACTAAGACAGAGATACTACTACACGCATCGGCAGACAACACACATGTTAACATAAACGTCAAGCACACAAAAGGCCGACGCGCCGCGCCTCCATCGATGCAGCGACCTAGTCATGGATCCCTAGTTGGATAGTCGTTTACCAGGGCCCCAATTGGATACGTGAGGGGATACGAATATACAGAGAGAAAAAAGCCGTACTAAAATATAATTCAATTGACTCCGAATTATATTTATATTATAATCGTTCAATTAGCAATAATCTTGTTAGAGGAAATAAAAATCTTTAAATTTGGCAAATTTGCCACATAGACTTCTATAAGCCCCACGCAGATCAATTTTTTTTAAATTTTTTTTCACTCTCCTTTCCGCCTGCTTTAATCTCGAACACACGAACAGTTTTTCAGGTCTTAGATTTCTAAACTAATTAATGTTAAGTACTATTATTACCTATCATCCTACTAAATCGTAAGAAGATCGGACCAATAGAAAGGTGGTATTGGCTTATTAAAGTTTATCAGCAATGTAAATGTAAATGATGAAAACATTTTCATGCCCCAAAATTTCCGATATCTCATTTTGTGACGAATAATATTAAGTTTTACGTATAAAATACTTTAAAATAAAATTTTTGACAAATGTCAAAATTCTCCAGTGGTCGGATTTCGATGAACGAGGTGTCATTCGACGCGTATATTTGATTAGAAAAGTAATAATTTTCAATAATTTAAATTTTTCCCTTCCCACTATCACCTGTTTATCTCACGAACCAGGAAAGTTTCCAAAAGTCATATTATGCACATTTGTAAGTTAAATTGATACCTTTCGATCGGTATATAACTCGACCCGATCAGACAGTCATAGCAAATTTTTCATTCTTCCTGTGTATATATGCTAGTCGCCTTCGCACCCTTCGTGCTGCTTTCGTCACTAGCGAAGACTGCCGTCCATCTCTCGAACGAGATGAGTTACCAAAATTCAATTATACCTATACATCTCGATCGGTATATAAATCTGGTCGGACAGTCAAAGCAAATTTTATACTCTTCCATTTACTATATACTGCTTTAGTCACTAGAGTGGACTGTCGTGATTGCTTGTCGCCAATATTATTATATAGCGTGAACAGTTGCAAATTTAAATTTCTATTTAAAAAATTTTGTGCTATCACAATTTTAGTTTACTGCTTAATGGTAAGGTAAGGTACTTGGATCAACGTTAAATGAAACTTAATTTATTCTCTCTCAAATTTGAAAGTATATGAAAAGTTTTATTTTCTAACTTAAGACATCGAACTTGAAATAACGAGATTCTTAATTTTTGTATTTTTAATCTTAGTAAAAGATCAAGTATGTAAAGTGCCTTATTAAGTACTAAGTACTTGATTTTTCGCTCTGTGTAGAGGACAAATGGACTGTGGCAGGAGCAGTGCTAAGAGATGGCGAATTCTGCTCTTAAGGGGCGCAGTTTTTGTGGCGATTATCTCTAAGCATTCGAAACGAAACGTTAAGACTGTTCAATTTTGGCAATTGATTGCCCGTTTTTCTTAGTTGGCAACACTAGACACATGAGTCTATGTGTATCTGTGGGTGAGTGTGCGTGTGATTCCTATCTTCAGAAAGACACAAATACATTGAAAGTTGTATGTTGTGCTGTGTGCTGATGACCAGCCGCCCAGCTGCCTACCTGCTAGCCCAGTAGGCGTGGTCATGTAGCTGTATACTACATTAAGCTAACTAATGATGCATGCCACAAACAACAACAAAACGAACAACAACAACAGCTGAGCACAACAATGAGAACAACAACTTGAGCCCACGCAGCCAGCAGAGATAAAAAATTATGAACGCAAGTCTTCTATCCATATACATACATACACATAAGCACACTCACATAGATACTCGCAGGCACATACACACAGGATATGGACTTGGACCTGGTGGCAGTTAATTGAAGTCATAAAAAGGCAACAACAAATGACAAAAAGCAAACATCTTTTTATCTGCTGCCAGTTTTTTATTATTGCTGATTTTTTGTTTTTGTTTTTGTCGTTGTTGTTGTTGTGCGTGTGAATTGCTCCACTGGTTTTGTATGTTTTTATAAATTGTTTGTTTTTCTTTGATACTTCAGCTTTTTCCTACAGCTTTTCTCTTTTATACCCTGTACACATAAAAGCATGCCGAAAAGGTATGATGAAATTTTATCAATTTTAAGTATTATGTAGAAAAAAGCATCCACAGTTGATTTATTGCAATAATTGAAATCAGACTAATTTATTTTGAGTATGAATCCACAACTACTTTTCTTTCTTAACTAATATTATTATATATATATAAAAAAAGGAACTTAGAATATTAGGCTGAATATGTCATTATTATTAAATATTAAAGTGAAATTATCAGAATACTTTTGTGTTCATAGACTTCATAACAAAGATTATCTCTTATTGGAAGCACATAATAAAGTGTAAAGTTATTTCCTAGTTACATGTTTATCAAGTTTCACAAGAAGATAAGATTTACAAAAACCTACTGCATACTTTTTAGAGCATTATCTATTCAGAGGCAATATGTAAGACTTTCTAAATAGATTAAATTCTGCAGTTAATGCAACGTATATTTTGAATTTATATATACAGGGAATCTTTTAGTCGTGCACTTTGTATTAAAAAAATTTTATTTGCTTCATTTTTCGTACGTAAAACGATAAGGACGATTTTTCATGGCCGGACTCAGAGATTAAGTTGCATTGGCGGCAATTTCCTCTCTCGGCATTATTTATGGATAGTCACTTGCCGAGCTATATCGACGCTTCATAAAACTTAAGTAGCTACTGCCCTGTCGATGGCATCAAATTGAATTGCCAGCCCCTGAAGTTGTCAAGGAGACGGAAATTATTACAATGATTATGACGACGACACGACGTCGATGACTCTCGTTGCCAATGCCGATGGCCAGCTGCCTTCAAAGGCAAGAGTATCTTTTTATTTACACTGCAATGCGTCTACAAAAGTTCGGAAAAGAGCACTTGCTACGAATTTTATATAAACACCATACAAATTATAATATTTCATACATATTTTATTGACGAACCTGTCGCACAGTGATGCGAAACAACAGAGTTACCGATTCTATAAATTAATATAAAAGTTTATGTAATAAAAAAAGTTTACATGTCTTTGAAAGCTGTTCATAATTTATTTACCTTTAATTTATGTATAAACCAAAAAGTTTTTTAAACAAATTTCAAAATAACAAAGTACATCATTTTTGATGGCTCTTTTTGTGTTATTTATGTCACATTTACCTATTTTTCAGTATTAATAAAGTCTTACATAACAATAACTTTCATTCAGAGCTCAAAATGATCAGAAGAATTTCTTTATAAGAAAATGTTTATGAGATCCATTAACCTAATCTTTAATGTTTTTTTAGTAACATAACTTAATATTTAAAAATATTTAAATAAATTCTATTGTTTTTGAATGCATTTGACTTTCCTAGTATTTTAAAAAAAACGTATCTGTAGTATTTCTTTTTATATTGCACATTTACAGATTCTGAAGTTTCCTAGATATTTTTATACGCTCTGGGCACCAAATAGTTATAGTCACACAAATAAATACACTCTCCGCTTCTAATTTATTCATATGTCTGTAACTATAGAGGTATTTCTAAGTTGTCTGCGATTCCTAAGGCTTTTGAGAAAATGATAACTTCTCAGCTGCAATATCTTTGTAGATCTATTATTTCACCCTACCAGCATGGGTTTGTGAAACATAGATCTACTACCACTAACTTATTGGAATTTACTACGTTTGTTATACATGGTTTTCAAAATAAAATGCAAACTGATTTACACTGATTTTAGTAAAGCTTTCGATTCCGTTAATCACAATCTTTTATTGCGTAAACTCCATCTTTTAGGTTTTCCTAATAACTTAATTCTGTGGATTTCAAGCTACTTAAATTTTAGAACCCAAAAAGTTTTTTTAATGGTTTAGTTTCTAAACCTGTTCAAGTTTATTCTGGAGTTCCACAAGGAAGTCATCTCGGCCCCTTGTTATTTACGCTTTTTATAAATGATTTGCGTTCTGTTATAAATCACTCTCGGGTTCTCATGTACGCCGATAACGTTAAACTTTGTATGTCGGCCACTGACAATCTTCTTGGTGTCAGGCTGCAAACTGATCTTGACAGTTTTCAGACATGGTGTAAAGTAAATTTCTTAAATCTTAATTGTAATAAATGTAAAGTTATGTCTTTTTGTAGGCGAACTCCTTTTGATTTTAATTACGTTCTTAATTGTAAACCGCTTGAACGTATTATGTCGGTTACTGATTTGGGTATTCTTTTGGATCCTAAACTGAAGTTTGACAAGCACATTGCATCTATTGCTAATCGAGCATTTGGCGTCTTGGGTTTCATAAAGCGTTGGTCGAAAGAATTTGACGATCCCTATATTACTAAACTACTTTACATGTCACTTGTCAGAATATGGGTCTTGTATATGGAGTCCCCAATATAAGATTCATCAGGACAGAATAGAATCTGTTCAAAAACAATTTCTACTCTTTGCCCTCCGGGGTCTGAACTGGAATACTAACATTCGCTTGCCTCCTTATCGTAGTCGACTTTTACTAATTAATCTTCCCTCTCTTTCTGATCGGAGAACAATGCTTGGTGTAGTCTTTCTACACAAACTGATTATTGGTGAAATTGATTCATCTGAATTAATTAGCCAAATTAGTTTTGCTGTCCCGATCAGAACTTCTAGAAATTTTTTACCTCTTTCTCTTCAATCCTGTGTTACTAATTATGCTATTCATAACCCTTTCCGAGTACTTTGTTGTAACTATAACAATCTTTCTCAATTTATAGCTAATTCTTCTTCTGTGCAATCTTTGAATATTTCAATTATTTCTTACTTATCTAGCTTATAGTTAATTTATGGTTTTGTTTTTTGTTGTTTACAATACAATGTTTGTCCGTCTTTGTCTCTTTGTCCGCGCGTCAACAAGCCCGTGCTTGGTGTCGTTTGGGCCACTTGAGTGTACTGCTCGTTTAGTACATCAACGTCCAAATATATGTATACAGCTGCCATATGCAATTTAAAAGCAACAATAAATGGACGAGCGAGCACTTTTAAGTTGCATTAATTATTCAATAACCTCAAAATGGAATAACTTGTTTTACACAAGTATGTACTCCATATTGTCGGTTTGACTGCATCATGTGTCCTGCACTCAAACACATAGACACCCATTTATATATATGTAAACGTACTTTCATATAACGTTTTTATTTTATGCGGTCTACCTCTTTTATCATACACATTGTGTACGTATGTATGTGTGTGTGTGTTTGTCTCTGTGTTAGAATGACGCCAACGGCAAACGTTTGATGTCCAAGCAGCTCAACATTCGTCTATGCTTGTCTATGTCAAATGCAGGGCATGTATTAAGTGTGCGGCATATCGGGTCAAATGAAAAGTTGCAAGACATTAGATAGAAATGGAATTCACCTTCTGAGAGAGTGTATTTGTGTGTGTGTGGGTGTAAGGATGTGTGTGAGTGCAACTATTCAGTTGAGCTTGTCCCTATGCAAATTGCATTCGTTATTCCTGTTTAAACAAGCAAAACACAAGATATTTTCAATCAAATGCAAAAACGTAAAAATAAATTCAAAAAAAGTCAAAAGAAGACCAAGACAAGGAAGTGGAATAGAAAAAGGTACACCTTGACAATGTTATTAAATTTTAAATCAATATCATATTGAAGATAAAACTTGTCAATTCAAATTTAATTCATTATTTCATTTGTTTTTAATTTGAAAATAATCATTTCGCTTGCTACAAATACCAGCACAAATTACATAATAAATAATTTCCAAACTCCATGTCACGTAAATATAAAACTTATCATTTATTTTAGGCTTTATTTAAAATCAGTTTGAGATAACTAATTTTAAATAAAGTTTAAAAATTAGAAATTAAGATAAATAAGAATTTTTGTCTAAAATAATGCGTCGATAACAAAAATACTTAAAGTTGTCATAATTCAAAAATAAAATATTTATGGCGAATTTCCTTGACCTTATAACCCAATTCCTTTTTATAAGCGAACAATCTGGGTAGGTTAGAAAGAAATCGAAATATAATATCTGTCACATCTATCAATATAAATCTAATGGAGCAATCTTTGATCATTTTGAAACAATGATCTAGTATTTTTATAGCGCAATTCTTTCTCTTTGCAGAGCATCAGAATTGTGGCCAACTGAACTAAACAACTTGCATGGCAATTGTCAATGTGACCGAAAACAATTGTTAATTTTTAGAGCAAATGCAAAATAATAAAAATGTACAATGATAAACAGAAATGAAAATGAAAAACACAAATAAAAGAAATGCACTTTGTTTAATTAGCGCTTGTCGCATAGCTCAGTTCAGTTTAAGTGGCCACTGCTCGACATTCTCCATGTTTTACGAATACGAGTAGGAGTACGAATGTATGTGCATGAATAGGCCTTCAAGAGCGCAATAAGCAGGCAGACAAACAAACATAAGCCACGCCCACCCCTGCCACGCCCCTGCGTCCAATTGCAATGAATGGGATTGTGGGTTAAAATACACGAATACATGTGCGAGTGCGAGTGCGAATGTGAATACGACGACTATGTCAAAGTGTGAATGCTGCCTGCCAGCAAAACGATAATAATCTTCATTTGCTACCAGATCCAGAACTGACTCTGGACTCTCGGACTCTGGACCCTAACTGGGAAACCCCCAACTGAAGACCCCAATGGGTTTTCGACTTGTTTGTCCGTTTAACTGGATCTGTTTGTGTCTGGCTAACATGTCCCTGGCCCATTGTTGTGCGGGGTGACGTATGTGTTCATGTGTGTGTGTGTCTGAGTGTGTGTTTGGCAATTGATGTAACTGTAACTGCCTAAGATGTTGGGACGTCTTTTTGGCTGTCTATTGGAAGCTGTGATTTGTCTTTGCCTCCCTCTTCCCACTTGGCCCCTTCGCAACGCTGTTGCACTAATTGGCAGTTTAACAGCATAACTGTCTGATTTTGACTAGAAGTGAGCGTATGATTATGCAATTTCAATCAAGACTGACTAATGACGAAAATCCCTTCTTAAAGCGTTTCGATTGCTTTGCAACTTAATACATTGCCATTTTGAGATTTTGTTACGATAAGATTTCCATTGATTTTTTTAAATCACTATAAAAGATCAAGGTATTAGATTCTAAACTAGCTTTGAAAATTTTAAATTTTAAAGTGTGAATTATAAAATCAGTAATGCAATTTGTGTTTCTAAGAGCTCCACTAAGCATTTCTCAAAAAAAAAAAAAAGTTCAATGGGTTTTTTGTGATTTTATCAGGAAACAGAGAAATTATAATTCTAAAATACAACATTCAATGCAACAATAAAAATATTTTTTTATTTTCATACTTTTCATCGAGTAACTTATTGATTTAGAATTGAATTGTAGAATTTATTTTAAATTCTTGTTCGCAGACCAGGACATTCCAAAAATAATCATTATTTTAGAACAAAATCCAACATTTTAATTAATTAAATAAGATCTAAAGCAGTATGATTAATAAGTATTTTAATCAGTGTTGTGGAGAAATTAGTAAATGTGCAGCTGTATTTGTTGTTGTTTAAGTGAATTAAATGATGCAAATTGCAATTTCAATAAGTGCCCGAATTGTGGATGCAGTGATGCATCTCTTAAGCCTGCCGGGGATTAAAAATTTTAATTTCTAAATAAACTTTGAGAAGCTTTTCGGTTGGCGTGTCAAGAGCAGCAGCCCCAAAAAATAAGCAGGCTCCCCTTCATTTCTTGCCTTCCATCGAGTTACCGAAAAACCCTTCAGTTCACTTTTCCTCATGTTGCGCGCAAATGAAGTGCTGCATGAGTGTGAATGCAAGTGTGTGAGGGAAGTGTGAGTTCTGCGTATGAGTGTATTTAAGTATGGATGAGTGTATGTGAGAGTGTGTGAGTGTGTGTGACTGTGCAAGTGTTTTTATTAAAACCAATTGACAAACTTTTGCCTCCACTACAGCAGCCCTGAACCAGAAGCTAAAGCAGAAGCAGAAACACGGGCAAACCGAAAGCTGGGGACAAAACAAGAGCCAACCAACAACGTCAACAACAGCCAAAAGCTAATTTACACTTTTGTTGTTTCGGTTACTTTATAAGTGCCACGCCTACCTCCCAGTCCCCGCCCAAATCCATAGCCAGTTCAACCGCCCCTATAACATACAATATATGGCATAATGGAAAAACTATTTTGCCAGTGGAACACAAATGTTGTCAAAAAATGTGTGGATGCTAAAGAACAGTCAACAGCCAAGTGTAAAGTGGTAATAGTCAAATGGGCAAGAGGGGTAAAATGGGAGAAGGCAGATGCGTGTATAACAGAAATGGCGAAAAACAAATCAAATGTGTGAACTTTAACACTATTTACCGCCAAAGAGTATGCACGGAAAAAGTTTATTCATTTAGTTAAACGAGCGCAGACGGCAGTAGCCATCGCTGCTTGCCACACACACACACACCCACATACACACATGTCACCATGCCACCTTGCCCCATATCGCATATGCCCCCATGAGGTAGGCAGCAGGTATGGCAAGTGCATTTCGAGTTCATTTGCGAACAAGTGCCATACAAGTGGGCTCAATTTAAATTACTTACAATATTGCATGTAAGCTCATTAGAATGACAGCACAGATACAGAGATAAACAGATACAAAAACTGAGATACACAGATACTGTATCTATGTCTCGGTTAACTGCAATGAGCATGGGATGCAAGAGGCGTTTAATTTCGAAACCATGGCAAATGAGGCATGATATTATTCAATGATTTAAAAACAATAGGGAATGGGGCTAGAGAGAACTGAATGCTGATTATGTTTGGGTAAATAAAGATTGAAATACAACATTCACATACTTGTAAATACATGCTCTTAATGAACTACCGAGTGGGGACTTAAGAAATGCTTACATGCATACATTAGCATCACAAGTAAATAAGTACATATGTTATCTATGTAAATTTTAAGGAAATTGTCAATTTATTCAAGAGATGAACTCATTTACTATAGTATTGCTCAAATTACCAGGGGTAACTTCCAGTAATTATCAAAAAAACATATTTTCTCTTTTAATTGATTTAATTTATTATTATTTCTAGTTGTCTGTGTACCTTAAAAAAGAGCTTTAGTAGGTGTAAAAGTGAGAACTTAACATAATTTTAAATTGGATTCAGTGTAAAAATGTATACAAATGCTGAAAAATTTAGAAAAATGTATAACTCAGCAAATATTTGCAACATTTTTTATATTTAACATTTTTTCCAATTTTGTAAGCATGCTGCATATATTTTTGCCCAAAACTGTATTTATCGAAGCTTGTCAAATTAAGTTTAGATTATAATTATTAAATACGAAAGGTAACATCTTAATTACTTTGAATTTTTTTTTAATTGCTAATTAAATGTGAGATTAATTTTTTTTTAGTAAAAAAAATATAAAAATTTTTTTTTAATAAAACATGAGAAATAACAAAAATAATTAACTTAAATAGTTTATGGAAGTAAGTAAGTAGTTTATGTGTTATACTCATTCAATAATTAAATTTGAGACTAATGCTTTCTCTAAATCCCTGTATGCATAAAATACGCATTAAGAAAACTAGCAACCAGAAACTTATAAACTCAAAGTTACAAGTAGGAGGATACTTGCAAAAGACAACTCATACATGTTATGTGTTCTTTATTGTGATGTCGCTAGAACGCTTTTCACTCTTTTCTCTGTAGTCAGTCAACGCCATGACAAAGTCATTATAGCCCAGTGCTTCCCCCTGCCTGGGATTATCATTTGCGGCGGTGAGTATCTCGATGGCTGCCTGTTAACCGGAGACAATGAGGCAGAGTCAGTGCATCCGGTTGCTGCATCAGTTTCCTTGCATTCATCTACTTGGTGACCTTCGTCCCTCTCTCTCCCTTTCGCACTCATTCTTTCTCTCTGTTTTGTTGCTTGCAGCGGCCGCATGGTTGACACCATGTCAGCGGTGTACAATTTATGTGCGTATTGGTGGAGGAGCTGGAGGTGGTTGAGGTGGAGCTGTGGCACTTGCCACCCGCATGGTGTAAAAAAGGGAAAGCGCTCTGTAAAGAGCCCCCGAGCTAAGCGGGTCGTGTAAACCGCCCTTGCATCCCCTTGCCACCTCTGCTGCTGCTGCTGCAGGGGATTGAGAATCGCGTAATAAAAACTAGAAAATCTGTGGCCAGCCAATGCGGGAAGAGCAAGCGAACTGAGCAGTCAACTCGTTCTCAGTTTCGATGGAGGTTAAGAGGACCATGAAGTAGGGTGGAGGGAAAAGTAGTGGCCAGGAGAGGGAAGCGAGTGGCGAGTTCAGCTTGAGCGGGTTAATTGTTTTTTGCTGACCGTCGACTAAAAAAAAAAAGAAAATTGAATCGGAATAAAAAACCTTGCACTTTAAGCAGCGGCGAACGCCTCCGGGCGCTGGCCACAAAATATTGGCTTAAAGTGCTGGGCGTTATATAGATATATATAAAGTATTTTTCAGGGGTTGGCATGCAAAGCAGCCCCCTGCTTCTCACCACAGTCCTGCACCTGTCCTGGCCAAGTGTGGCAAGAGCAAAGCGACAATATGCGGTGGCTAAGAGTAAGCTCCAAACAGGAGCTGTATTTGGACTAAGCAAAGCAAGGAAGAGAGCAGCACGTGAACTGACGCAGCCGTCGCACTGTGGCTCGTTTCCCGAAAACTCGTGGCAAAAATCATTTTTCGAGTTGTTCCGTTTGAGAAAAATGTTTATATTTTTGAACTAAGAAATGGTTGAAGTATTTTATGCAGAATGTATATGTTTTTAAAAAATTTTGTTGTAGGCTGTGGAGCTCGTCAAATCAAAAAATGTTTCCAAAAAATGACAAGTGAGAAATTTTACGCTTTAAAAGGGCAAGTTTGGCGTAGTCTACCTTTGAATTGAGCTTAGTCTTTGTATTAAGCTTATTTATTTATAATAACTGGCCTATCTTTAAAACTAAATGCATATAAAAAAAAAAAATTTTAAGGAGAAATATATATTTTTTTTCTTTTGCACCTTTTTTTTGGGGTTGTTTTTGAACTTTCGGTTGACTTTAGAAAAAATGGCGGGGAGTGCCGGAAAGTTTTACTTTTGAATATGATTCGGTTCATATTTTTAAAGATATTTAAAAAAAAAACCATTGCCACAATTGCCCCCTGCGACATTTATTTTGGTTTTAGTAAAGTAACATACGGTAAAATCCATAGCATCCCCTTGCCCGTATGCAGTGGAATTTGGCCATGTTTGGTACAATTTGCTAGCCAGTCATAGCCATGACTGCAAGGAAAAACCTGTAACTTTTGAACTAGACGAGACATCGGGTTGAAATTTGAAATACATATTCCCAATATTTCGAAGAAATTTTTGGAAGAAAAATTAAAGTGGGCGTGACACTGAAAAAGGCGTAAGTTAACTGTCAAATACACAATGCTATTTAAGCGAGTGCAAATAAAAATTTTTTTTCAGTTTAAATTTTTTTAAGAAAACTAAAAATTTCTTAAAACTTAAAAAAAATATATAAAAATAAAATAACATTTTTATTTTTTTTTTTCACATTTTTTAAAAAATTTTGAAATGTAAAAATTACAAAAAATTGTGTTTGACCGTGAACTTACGCCCTTTTCAATGCCGTGCCCCATTTAATTTTTGTTTAAAAAATTTCTTTGAAGTATTGGGAATATATATTTCAAATTTCAACTCGATATCTCAACTAGTTCAAAAGTTACAGATTTTTGACACTAGTTTTCGGGAAACGAGCCACAGCACTATGGTAAATAAGTCCGATATTTTGGCATAAACTCAAATTGTATTTTGTTCAGTATGTTAAAAATTTTTTTATTTTCCAAATCTAAAAAGTCTAAAGCAACCAAAAACGATTTTTAAAGATTTTTCGGGACTACCCTTAGTGTTTTATGCGCGCTCAAAGTCAGCTGATTGAGCGTTGCCACATGAACTGAAAAAGCGCGGGAAAAATAATTGCAACTTTGAGAGCCAATTGTGTTTATTTCGGAAGCATATTACAAATTGCTAAATATGGATAAAGTTGATAAAGGTATTTAAAAAACGATAGTAGTAGTGATTTTTAGTATTTGTGTTTTATTGTGCAACTGTCCAATGTGTTGTTTATGTGTATTTTTAGCTAAAAACTAACAAATGTGTTCCTGTTCCGTTAAGCTTTACATTAGTACATCACAAAACAGTACGAAAGTTTTGAGTAAAGGTTATTAACTAAACCACCTAGAATCAGATGTTAATAATCCCGTTTGTTCGATTTTGTTCCTTTTCGTGAAAAATGACATGTTGTAGGTGTGAATTTTGGCTGAAAATTCGGATTTTTCTTAGATTCACATGGGGAGCGAGGTGAAAACGTTGTCAAATTAAAAAACAAACAAAATTGTTAATTCTACTTTAGTCTAATAAGCAAACATTCAAAGTTTAAAATAAATTGCTTTATATTTAAGTTTAAAAATTTTAGTTTTTTTCTAAGTCGGGGAGGAAGGGAGGATGAAGACAAGGTCCAAATGAATAACAACTAAAATTATATATTTTTTAATAATACAAGTAAGCTTCGTGTTAAATTTCAAGCCTCTAGCTATATATTAGATATGTTATCAATTGATTTCACTTTTTCGCATAGTCGTATGGGGAGGGGGAGGTGAAGGCGTGGTCCAAGTTAAAAAAAAAAAAAATCCAAAATTCTAAATTAGTTTAACTAAAGTACATGCAAAATTTCAAGTGTCTATCTTTATATTTAGAGTTTATGCCAAAATATCGATTTTTTTTTACCATAGTGCACAGTGTAAAGAAGTAAACATTAGAAATTAAAATCCGACGTACCACTTTAATGAATATTAACCAACAATAATTAAATATTTAGAAGTCTTTATTGCTGAAAAACTAGTTAAGTTATATTTTCAGGTACTATATACCAATTTTATTAGTTCCCTAAAAATACAAACTATCTTTTAAGCTTGTGTCATATATGTAACTAAGAAAAAGGTTTTTACTGTTTTTATTCACATAAAATTAATCAATCAACTTATCGCTATAATAAAATATGATTCAGTTTCCTTTTATCTTAAATGTTACTGTAGTTCACCATTTATGATATCATATTTTCCTATATACTTCGAAACACAGATAGTTAAATCGAGCTTCGAAATAGACAATTATAAAATATTTAATTTATCACATTGTGTTCTCCTTATTAGCGTTATCAAGCAATTTATGAAATTAAGTATGTTCTCTGCTATCAGCCAGAACTGTTTAGAATTTTGCTTTAAGAAAAGGACAAAGATACCCTATTATTTAAAACATAAATAAAAATACTTAAGTAGTAATAGTTATGTTCTTGAAACTTAAAAAATTTGGCGGTATTTTAGTCTATCCAGAGGAACCTGTTTTGTAATCGATAATCCACGATGGACCTTACTTAAATTTGTAATCAGTTTATATACCGTCGTTATCAGAATTCCCTTCCTTCTTCTTTTCCCTTTTTTTTATATATCGAAATAATTTTGAAAAGTTTTTATTAGCAATGAATAAATAGTAATCTTACAAACGATTCAGTTTAATTTAAAAACTATGATCTAAAATTCGAATAGCGCATTCGTCTAGTCGGTTAAGTTGCATCATCTTTGGTTGCTTTCCCCGCCCTGTGCACATTTTTTTTAGACACTGTTTCAGTGGCCGCTGCTTTCGTATTCTTTTACCCGGAGCGCATGTTTTCCCTATAAATTTTTTATAATTTTATGCAATTGTATAGTTTGCAAAAGTTTGCTGCAGCTATTTTTCGGTGTTGCCGTTGTGGCATTGTTTTTTGACTACAACAACAACAACAACAAAAGAGGCAACAGCAACAATAACAACAGGCACAATAATGCAGCAGTTCGACCCGCCACGCCCACCTACAGCAACTCCTGAAACGCAACGCGCCGAACAAATGAACTCGAATGTCCTTTTATATGCGTTCAGTGTTTATTGTGCTATTTCCTACGCTCTCTCCTAAACAGCACTAGGAACTTGGCCAAAATGTCGTTGTTGTTGTTGTTGCTGCAGCTGCCGGTGTTTTCGTTGCTTTCCGTGTTGCAGTTGGCTGAAAACTAAAAACGTCTTCGAGTCCCCGTTGAGCTCGTGCTGCCATCGATCCCCGTAAAAAGCACTTGGATTAAAGTTTACATAATTCATTGCCATAGGCTTGGTACAAACTTCTTTAAAGTGACTCAGAAAAACAGACGACAAAGCTGAATGCTATAAAATTCAGAATGACTGACACAAGCAATATGATGCAAAGAAGAAGCTTGCAATTGGAAATATTCGAATTGTATTCATTTAGATTTTATTTCAATACGAAATACTAAAACCTTAGTAGAAAGCATGGAAAATTAGATATTGGATATAAGTGGGTAAAGTCAAAAGAATTGCAGCTGGTGAGTCAGTTATAAGTTTGTACAGCACTCATAATCTAATCCTAATAACGAGTGCGTGTCATAACGCCCAGTGTCAAAACGCCCGCGGGCAATATGACACAGATTCTTGTGTCATAACCCCCGCTGGCGTTTTGTCACATTCAAAAGTGTCATATCGCCCACTATCAATGTGTCTTAGCGCCCGCGAGCGTTAGATTTGTGTGATGTATGTAACAGGAAGCATCTTCGACCCTATAAAGTATGTATATTCTTGATCAGCATCAACAGCCGAGTTGATTGAGCCCTGTCCGTCCGTCTGTCCGTCCGTCTGTTTGAACGCGTCGATCTCAGAGACTATATTAACTAGAGACTTCAAATTTGGTATGTAGGTAGCTGGATACCGGACGCAGATTAAGTTTGTTTTTAAAATTCGATCGGACCACTATATCATATAGCTGCCATAGGAACAATCAGTCAAAAATTAAGTCTTGGTATTGAAAACTTTTTTGTTTTTTGAGATATCTCAAGCAAACTGACATAATATGTAAACGGGATGGTCCTTGGCAACCTGACCAAATTTGGTCGAAGTCAGAAGACTACATCATATAGCTGCCATAGGAACGATCAGTTGAAAATCAAGTCTCTGTATTAACAATTTCTTTGTTGGTTGAGATATCTCAACCAAACTGACACAATATGTAAACGGGATGGTCCTTGACAACCTGACCAAATTTGGTTGAAATCGGACTACTATATCATATAGCTGCCATAGGAACGATCAGTCGAAAATCATGTTTTAGTATAACAAACTATTTTACTGTTTGAGATATCTGAGCCGAGCTGAAACAATATGCATAAGAGATAGTCCCATACATCCCGACCAAACTAGGTTTAAATCGGACCACTATATCGGAAGCAAATTCGGGCGGCGTTAAATATTTATGTTTTATATGCTTAAATACATATTACTAATTCTTTTATCACTGCGGACGGCAGTCCGCGCTAGTGACGAAAGCAGCACGAAGGGTGCGAAGGCGACTAGCATATATACACAGGAAGAATGGAAAATTTGCTATGACTGTCCGATCGGGTCGAGTTATGTACCGATCGAAAGGTATCAATTTTACTTACAAATGTGCATACTAAGACTTTTGGAAACTTACCTGGTTCGTGAGATAAACAGGTGTTAGTGGGAGGGGAAAATTTTAAATTATTGGAGCAAATGGGGCCGTTGGAGCCTTTTCGATTTTTATTTTAATTTTTTACTATTCTTATCAAAAATACGCGTCGAATGACACCTTGATCATCAAAATCCGATCACTGGTTCAGAAGATAATTAATTTTGAAATTTTTGGTGCCCATTTCAAAACGAGATGAAAAGTCAGTCTGTTTGTTTGTTTGTTTGTTTGTTTGTTTGTTTGTTTGTCTGTTTGTTAGTATCAAAGCGTTGATTTAGCTTAAAAGTTTGAATGAGGACTTGTTCCCGATCAAAAATCTAGAAACGTTTGTTCTACGACTTTTTCGAAAAAAGCTAGTTTAGCGGGAAATCGCTAAAAACCGCTAAAATTTAAACCCCTATAACATCCAAACGATATGAGCTACAGACGTGATCTATATATCGTTGGAAAGGTATTTTAAAGGGCTTTTAGGCAGACCTTTAAACTTTTTTTCTAAAGTGCATAGGTAAAAAGCAACAGGTGAAATAAGATATTTTGTCCCACATTTTGGCGGTTTTTGAGAAAACGACGCTAACGATTTTTTTTAGCTTTCAATATGTTGTAGTGTATAAAATTTCGCGTTTTTTGATATATGATAGAAAAAATTTTACCGATGGGTTTGGAAGATATTACTTATTAACTGAATATACTTTTTACCTTTACACTACTGCATGGACTAGTACATATGCAGTATGTACATGTGCATGTAAATCGCCAAAAACCACAGCTTCCAAACAATAGAAGCTACAGATTTGATCTATATATCGTTAGAAAGGTGTTTTGAAGGGCTTTAAGCCTAGCTGTAAACTTTTTTGCTTAAAAGCACAGGTAAAAAGCTTCAGGTGAAAGAAGGTTTTTTTCCCACATTTCGGCGATTTAAGAAAAAACTACGTTTCAAATGACTTTTAAATATGTTATTTGTTGTAGACAATTCAATTTCACGTTTTTGACATATAACACATAGCCGTCAAATTTCGTTTGGGCAAGATATTACCTGTTAACTGAATATACCTTTTACCTTTACACTTCTGCATGTGCATATGCAGTAGCATGCATACAGCAGCAGCAAAGTGTCATAGCAGCCAGAGTTTAAGAGTGCTACTAGCTTTTGCGCTTGGCATGTGTGTTTGTAAAGGGAACCAGTGTTGCCAGACAGTTTGTTTCAGCTTGTACAAAAAATAAACAAAGTTGATAAAGATATACTGTCCAAAAAAAAATTCAATTTCAAAATTTCTGATGTCTTATTCAAAAATTTCTGATATCTTATAAAAAAAACCTCTTTACGAGGTAAAGTCTAGTGACGAAAACAGTTATATGCTCCAAAATTTCTGATATCCAATTTTGTGACGAATAACATTAAGTTTGACATATAAATTATTTTAAAAAAAATTTTTGCATTCGGCACTGCGCAAAACAGTGGTTTTTATTTGGTATGAAGAATTGAGACATTTTAGCGCAATGTGCCGAGTGCCAAAATTTTTTTTAAAATAATTTATATGTCAAACTTAATGTTATTCGTCACAAAATTGGATATCAGAAATTTTGGAGCATATAACTGTTTTCGTCACTAGACTTTTACCTCGTAAAGAGGTTTTTTTTATAAGATAATCAATACTAGGGGGCTCCGCCCCCTGCTCGCTTCGCTCGCCAACCCCCGCTCGCTTCGAGCCGAGTGAAAGGTATCAATTTTACTTACAAATGTGCATACTAAGACTTTTAGAAACTCACCTGGTTCGTGAGATAAACAGGTGTTAGTGGGAGGGGAAAATTTTAAATTATTGGAGCAAAAGGGGCCGCTGAAGCCTTTTCGATTTTGATTTTAATTTTTTACTATTCTAATCAAAAATACGCGTCGAATGACACCTTGATCATCAAAATCCGATCACTGGTTCAGAAGATAATTCATTTTGAAGTTTTTGGTGCCCTTCTCAAAACGAGATGAAAAGTCAGTCTGTTTGTTTGTCTGTTTGTCTGTTTGTTTGGATCAAATCGTAAATTTAGCTTAAAAGTTTGAATGAGGACTTGTTCCCGATCAAAAATCTAGAAACGTTTGTTCTACGACTTTTTCGAAAAAAAGCTAGTTTAGCGGGAAATCGCTAAAAACCGCTAAAATTAAAACCCCTATAGCATCCCTATATATCGTTGGAAAGGTATTTTGAAGGGCTTTTAGGCAAACCTTTAAACGTTTTTTTCTAAAGTGCATAGGTAAAAAGCAACAGGTGAAATAAGATATTTTGTCCCACATTTAGGCGGTTCTTGAGAAAACGCTGCCTACGATTTTTTTTAATTTGCAAGATGTTTGAGCTTGTAAAATTTCGCGTTTTTTGATATATCATTCATAAATTTATGTTGATTGGTTTGGAAGATATAACCTATTAACTGAATATATACGTTTTACTTTGAATAGGACAGCAGCAGCAATTACATTTGACTAACAGTCCAGTAACAATGAAATCTATAATTAGACAGTCGTTCTTAATGATCGCCAGTGGCGCAAAGTGTAGAGCGTCCAATTTTTGCATGAATTCTCAGCTCGGGTTCCGGGTTCGAATCCTGGCACGGAAAAAATTTTTTTTTTTTTAAATTTTTAAATGCAAATAATTTGTTAGTATATGATCCGCTAAGGTTTTTTTTATTGTTTTTCAATTTAAAAAATGTGTTGGCTGAAATCTTAGCTGCAAAATAAAGAATCGCTGTAGTCAGATCCGTCTGTGTGCATATTGAAAACCAGAAGCATATGTAAATAAAATATTTATGTGAAGCGAAAATATCCAGTGCTGCCAGACAGTTTGGTTTTGTCTTGCAACAATGTGAGCTTTAATTTATTCATATGAATTAAACTATTAAAGTCTTATTGCAACGTCTCCGATTGAATGTGTTTTTAATTCTCTTAATTATATAATTAATTATTGAATTGTTTAATATCGCAAATAATAAAATTGATCTTCATACTTGTGCATTGCATGATCACCCAGTGTTATCAGACAGTGTGTTATTGTTTAATAACAATGCGGGTCTTCATGTATTTAAATAAATTAAACTATTCGAGTCGTACTGCAACACATTTTAATTGTATGTGCTTTTATTCTTTTTATTGTATGAATTGAATTGTTTAACTTTAAATAAAGAAATGTGCAGCAAATAATTTGGATATTTAAGTATCGGTCTGCAATATCGATAGTAATATGATTGCTAAATATGAAATGTAAAAATATATGTAAATTAAAAATAAAGTTATGGAATAGTTTTAAATTCAATAAAATAGTATAAACTTAACATTGAATAAAAATAAAACAAAAAAAGAAAAGTGTCTATCTATTATCGTTCGTTCCATTATCGTTCAATAGTTCGTTCGAGTCCTTTTATAGGTCAGTAGTTCCCATTATCGCTCGTTATATTTAAAAATAGAATTGAAAATAAAAGCCAATTTGTGATTTTAAAAATAAAAACAATAAAATTCATACTTTAATCCAATTTGTCTGAGTATTAATCTTCTCCGAAGATAATAAAAATCAAAAACAAAAAAAATTGCTTCAAGCAAAATAGTAACATTTGTGTTTTGGAAAACATATCAGTCCAATTCTGCCTGCCAACGAGAAAAAGTAATAGAAATTAGCATACAGGCATATAATGAAAAGCTTACCTATTCTATATTGTTTACACAAAATTTCAAAGCGTTAGTGAAAACCCGACGCTCACCGATGGAAATAGAACACGTTCTATTCCATCGGTGAGCGATGGTGAGCGATACGGACAAGAAAAAGTAGTTTTTTGACAAAAAGTGTCGGTGAAAATGTGCTCGTCTGAAGTGCCCTTTAGCAACAAAGTGTCGCTAAATGGGTTGTTTTATATTTGAATTGAAATACCCTTACAATTGTTGGGTATTTTTGATATTAGTATTGATCATGCTACACAATAAACACCGTTTGACAAAGATACACTGCCCAAAAATATTGCAGTTGTCAAAATGTCTGATGTCTTATTCAAAAATTTCTGATATCTTATAAAAAAACCTCTTTACGATGTAAAAGTCTATTGACGAAAACATTTAAATGCGCCAAAATTTCTGATATCGAATTTTATGACGAATAATATTAAATTTTACACATGAATTATTAAAAAAAAATTTTGTCACTGGCACTGGCACTGCGCATTAGGTATGAAAAATTTAGCGCAATGTGCCCAGTGACAAACATTTTTTGAATAATTCATGTGTAAAATTCAATATTATTCGTCACAAAATTCGATATCAGAAATTTTGGCGCATTTAAATGTTTTCGTCACTAGACTTTTACCTCGTAAAGAGGTTTTTTTATAAGATATCAGAAATTTTTGAATAAGACATCAGACATTTTGACAACTGCAATATTTTTGGGCAGTGTATCTTTGTCAAACGGTGTTTATTGTGTAGCATGATCAATACTAATATCATTGCTCGCGGAATTACGTTGGAATTTAATAAACGACAGCTATGAATAATACGTATAATTTAATGCTTAAATACATAAAACATATTCATTTTACATATTAGATACACTCATTTTATGTGTAATAACAAATATTGTTGATTTAAATATGTTGTAAAAATGTATAAAAAAAATATTTTTTTTGTACGCTCCGCTCTCCGCTCCCAGTGTGCTCGCAGCCTAAGTTTGTACAGCACTCATACATAATCTAATCCTAATAACGAGTGCGTGTCATAGCGCCCGCGGGCATTATGACACAGATTTTTGTGTCATAACCCCCGCTGGCGTTTTGTCACATTCAAAAGTGTCATATCGCCCACTATCAATGTGTCTTAGCGCCCGCGAGCGTTATGACACTTTTTAGAAATGTCATAACACCCTCAATTTCTTAAAACTTGCAAACTGCTTCAAGAATAAATAACATAATAAAAGTACCGTTGGTTACTAAAAGTTCCGCTTTTATGTTATCTCTCTAAAACATTTTACATGTTTTCGGCACAAAAATCCTCTTATTAGTTTGTCATTGATCTTTAAACAACGTGCACGAGAAATGGAACGTATCGTACGATCTAAAAATTCTCTATTGCTCTGCCCATATTGTTGACAAATAGTTGAAAATAATTTAAAAGTATTTCAATAAAGTATGAAATTATGATTAGTTAATATCAAAGTTTACTATGGAAAGGCAGTTTTGCCTGCGGTGCTTTTTTAACATCACTTCGTAATACTATTCCCCCATATTCAGGATACAAGAATGAATAAGCATGACCAATGCCGAAACAGCAGATAAGCCTCATTGCTTGAGGCTATCTTTATAATAAGTTTGGATTGGAGCCGGCTTATTCTCTAAAGTCTAACATAAATATTTTTTTATAATAAACATTTAATACTTATAAGCTTCGGGCGTTAATGCACTTCTTATAGTGTCATAAAGTCCACAAAAAAGTGACATAACGCACTGCGGGACGATATGACACTTTTAAAAGTGTCATAATGCGCGCGGGCCAAATGACACAACGCCTACGGGCGTTATGACACTGGGCGTTATTACATGCACCCCCTAATAACGCCGATAGTTCCTCGAGAGTCCCTATCACTATTCAAAAAAATATATGAATATTTAAAATTATTAAATATGCTTCTTTTTATCTGGGCGTTAAGATAGCTTTCTGCAATTTTTTTGTACTTATTCCCTACTATGTATAAATCCAACAGTATGACCCATTACTTATTTATCAAGTAACAGGTAAAAAAATCTTTGTTTGAACTTATGAGACTTAAATATAGATTTGCATTATTATTTTACATAAACAGGAGATAGAGAGATAGAGATAAAAATTTTAAATTTTAAACTTAATATATTCCATTTAAGACAAAAACAGGCGATAATACGAAATTATTTAAAATTTGAGTTCAACCAGGGAGAAATTCGTTAAATTAGAGTGATTGGTTAAGTTTCAACCGTACAGCTTCAAGATATTTTTCAAATCTCTACAATTAAGGAAACTTTAGGGATTCTGCAACTTTTTTTTATCAAACCAAATTTATTCCATTTTCTCTTACATAAAGTTAAATTAAAACCTAGGCCCTGGCACTCCGATAGCCCAATACGTATTGGCACCCCATTAGGCACACCGAAGGTTTAATGTGAACCGATTTAAAGCAATTTCGATGAAAACGTAAAAGACATGGATTAAACCCAATGTGCAAGTTCGGATTGTATCTCAACCTCCAAAAAATTTTAAAATTGATTGAATTAATTTGTTAATTTTTAGTCCGATTTTCTTAATTAGACGAGAACAGATTTTTTTGATTTAATAACTCTGTTTTTGACGGTAAATAACTAAATAAATTGTTGAGCGTTTCGTTTTAAATAGAGTTCTCGTTGAATATTATTGTTCGGAGCAGAACTTATAGTTTTTCTAAAATTGTACCTAGTCATTTTGTATTTATCTCGCATAAAATTACAAAATCAATTCGTTCGTGTTTTAACTTTAAAATACGAAAAAATAGGGACACATCTTTATTCCCTCAAAACAATTATAATAATGATTTTTAATAAAAGATGATTTAAGTTGGTGATGTCCTGATAGAAATGCCTCTTTTAGGTAACCTTATTTGCATTCGTATGAACAACATTGCTTAATATTGGATTAATTATAAAATATGTCAATATTCGTGTACGATATACCCTTTTGCATTAATTTCCAATGGGTATAATATGTAATTACCCTTTTAATAGAGTTTTAGAGAGACGAGCTGACTCGATAATTAAGCAATACAAATTAGTTTCATTTTAAACTTCTTTGTAGATACATACTATATTAACTACATAAATCAAATCTAACTATATTATAAGCCAATGAAGCGAGTAGTCGAAAGATAATTAATAAGTAAATGTAATGTAATTTATTTCGAACAATCTTTTACATAAAAAAAAAAAATACAATTTTTTCTAAGTGAGTAAGAGTTAGTGATATATTAAACACCAAGAAAAAACTCACCAAAAAGTTAAATCAAACTTTACGGATTACTGTCATCTCTTGAAACAGCTCTAGTGTTTTGCAACTGTTTTGAGACTTTTTGTATGTTAACATATCGACAATAAATTGGACCTCGAGTCAGATAAACTCACAATTATTTGATGCTATAAAAACAAAATCGATATTCCTAAATATATATTTAATAAATATGGAATTTATTATTATTTATTATGAAGTGAAATTTCTTGTGACAATTGGATTTTTGCCAAAATATTTATTAATCTATTTTTTAACCTTTTTATCTACCAGTGTGATAAAAGTCGATCGCAGTATCGCATACGGAGTATCTTCTATTCGCACAATCTATACTAGAGCAGTTTTTCATCTTAAAATCAAATTTGGCTGCATTTTTTTTACTTTATGCATTTATAATTTCAGAATTTTGTTGTCATTGTTATTGCTGTTGTTGTTTATCTGGCGCAAAGTTTGAACTGGCTCAAAGTTTTTAATGAGCACTGACGACGTCGGACGTCAGCGGCAACGGCAGCGTCGACTGCGCTGCTTCCTTGTTAACAAGTTGGGAACGAAACGAAACTTGCGAAAACTGTTTCCGGGATGCAAAAGGATAAGGAATAGCCAAGAAAATGAGCAATTGTGAATGTAGAAAGTCGAATCACACTGTTGCTAAAGGATGCAAGTTTTCGGCCCTTTGTTTCGTAGTCAAATTGTTTCATTTCACTTAATTATCGATAAAGATCAAATTAATGAAAAAATGATTGATTTTAACTACCTAAACTTGGAAAGCATTAGGCTATTTTATATAGTAATTTTCAAAAAATTAAAGCCGAAATCGCAGAACTAAAAACAAGTGGGAAAGGCTATAGTCGAGCGCCCGACTATAGGATACCCGTTACTTATTTTAATGAATTTTTAAATATTTTTTATTGCATGCTTTTAGGCACTTAAATTTTTTAAAAACTGTTATAAGCCATTACCACCTTTCACTTTATCCGCTCTTGTTATGATTTAGTGGGATGATAGGTAATAATAGTAGTTAACGATAATTAGTAAAAAAATTATAATATCTTGAAAACTGTGCGTGTGGTGGTTTTTTGCGATTTACAGAGGCGGAAAAAGGCGTGGCAAAAATTTGAAACAAACTTGACCTGCGTGGGGTCTATAGAAGTCTGTGTGCCAAATTTGGTTGCTCTAGCTCTTATAGTCTCTGAGATCTAGGCGCTCACACGGAAACATGGCTATATCGACTCGGCTGTTGATGCTGATCAAGAATATATATACTTCTCCCTGTTACATACATTGCAACGAATACAATATCCCCTTTTACTTATTTTTATAAGTAACGGGTATAATAACCATCGAGAATGTCTATAGTCGAACTCACTAACTATATAATACCAGTTATTATTTTAACATTTTTGGGACTATCTTTTCAAACGGAACAGAGCTCGCGCAAAAATTCACTTTTTCAAAACTCAATGTGCGGTTATCAAAAATTGAAAAATAGCTGCCCTTGAGAGTGTATAGAAAAGTGGTTAAACTAAGGTACTCGGACTAAAAAATTTGTAAACAAAAAAAAGTCAGATTGGACTATTTTCGGGTTCGATATTGACAATGACAAACACTAAATGTGGCAAATTAGCATAATCCAACATGGAAAAGACCAGTTCGCAGTTGAGAATATGGAATGAAAAAATATTCAAAAATTGTTTTAATAATAAAAGTTGAAATTTTGTTTGGTTATTTTAAGTTAACAATTTTTATTTTTTGGTTGTGCTCGAGGCGAGTATATGGAAAGGAATGCTGAAAACAGTCCTGTGTTTCAGTCATTCAGTTGTGTGTTACAGAGCCTACTTGTGTTTCGAATATATTTCAATAAAAATTTACCACTTTCAAATGTGTGGTCACCTATTTTCATTCTCAGCAGCTAATTCAAAAGCTTTAAGTTGTATGTCATCAACATTTTCAATAATTGTTTATAATCTACAAAATTACCTGATTGCCGTGTGATTCAAAACACATTTTGCAGCATATTTTTGGGGGTTAGCTAAATGAACTTACAGTATTGACCGGGGGCGTCGACCCCTACATTCAAAATTTTAAGCTATTTAGCTTCTGAAATCCACCCAGAGTTGTTATTTAACTTGAAAAAATTATTTTGGCCCCCCCCCCTTATTGAAAAGCTGGCGACGCCCTTGAAAACGGCAAAGATCAAATGCACAAAACGAAGCGCGAAAGCTCCGCTGATCTGTTGCTGTTGCTTTACAATCGGTTGAGCTTGCGTTACAGTTAATTTATGTTATGCAGCTGCAGCCCCAGCACACTGGACGGAAAGCCCGATTTTTTGGCATAAAGTCTAATCCTGAAGGTAGAGAGTTGAAACTTTGTACAGTTTTTAATAATAGTGTGTGTAGTAACTGTTTAAAATTTGAAGCAGATCGGACCACGCCCACACATGCCGCCCCTATAAGAAAAAGTTGTGAAATAGAAATTTTTTGATTTAAAGCTCTTTGATTTAATTTTTAATGAACTGTTTCTCAAATTTATCACAATATTTTATTTAAATTTATATTATTATAATATATATATTAACAAAACAAATAAAATATTTGAAATTTTTTTAAATTACACATTCTTAAAAATCTTCAACATCTAATGAGTATGGAAGCAAATTAAATTCTAAATCATCGTTGTCATCGCTGTCATCGCTTGGAGAATCGTTGTTGTTTTGATCACAATCGAATTCGGGTGCTTCTAAAAGCTCCACGACTGCCTTTGGTAATGCTTTCATTTTGTTTTGAGGCGATCTCTTGTTTAAAAAAAATGCTTGAAATAAGGGTATCCGATGAGTCGATAGATCTTTGGAAAACATTCGTTAAATTGTTTAGCCTGTTATTCTGACGAGCATGTGGCCGCCTATCACGCTTGTATAATTTGTTTCGCGCTTCTGACGCGCTTTCAACTAGACATCCAACAGGCATAACAGAAGTTTGAATTATTTTGGGATCCATGAAATAAAGTCTTATGTACGGTAGGGAACATTGGAAACCATGAGAGCTTGTTTATGTAAAATGTAAAAGTTTTTTAAAGAACTGTTTAAATTTTACATGATTAATCGAAAATTCACAGGAAATTGCAATTAAAATTATGTGGAACCTTTCTATAATAAATAACTCAATATCCAATACAAATGCCAGAAGGATTGGATTGGAAAATGCTTGGGCTGAGCTACAAGTATGCTTCTGAATACCCTATATGGGGACGTCCCATTAAACCAGATTTCGACGAAAGCCACTGGGAGTGCTTCATTTTAAAATTAACATTTCGGCCACATTTTGGCAAATATTTTCGCACGGAATTGTAAAAACTTTTGGCTTTTTGATTAATTTTTGCTCTCGTGTTTAGGTCACCATCATCCAATCCGACTTGACCGCAAATCCACTCAGATATTGCCTCTTCTGTCCTCTTGTTGCTCCATGCTTCGAGCAACTCAAAATTGTTGAAGACAAAAGTAGCTGCAATACATTCAATGTTCCGGAAAACGCGCAAATTTGCGCAATGATAATTATTATTCTCTTAAACTGTATACTTTCATTCAAAACGAGACATATTAACTTTTTGGCACAGATTGGCAGGGAACTAGTTCTACTCCACAATTCACGAACACTGGGTTAAACTTTTCAACATAAATCGGTTTAACAACACAAGACACATAAGCAAACAATTAACACATATTAAACCATTTTTACTTGGGATTAATCTTAAACATACCTTGCTCTTCATTATCCATTTTAAATATAGTTTAAAGATAATTACTGTTCAAAATTACATAGCTTAAAACTTTTAAAAACTTTCGCACGTGGCAAATGTAAACAAAGCGCTGATATAATGTTTGACTTTGACGCCCTGGTAAAAAACCAGGGTCGCAACTCTACTTGTTTAATTTATTGATTAAGTGTGTTTGGAATATCCATTTTCAATATATAAAATCAAAATCACAAAAGCTTTTCATGACTTTTTGGACTTTATGCCAAAAAATCGGGCTTTTATGTTTAAACTGTTGCAGCTCGCGTTTAGATCGGTGAATTTTAATGTAATTTTCTGGAAAATGCATTTCATTGAGAATTCTATAAAACCTATTTTAAGATAAAAGCCTAACTGTTTTTGGAAAAAAATTAGGCTTGTTGAAAGTTTGGTTGCGGACGTTACAAAAAATGGAAGTCAATTTGAGGTTAACGTGCATTTGCGCGTATATTAGCGAATTTTGCATTATAAACAAAAAATATCCAAATACAACAAATTAACTGGAATATACGAGGGCTGCTATATATATTTCTGGCCTAATAATGAAAATGCGAATATTTATCATCAAAAATTGTTTTATTGTTTTTCAAAGTATTCTCCAGCCTGATTTATACACTTTTGCATGCGCTCAAACCAATTGTCGAAGCACTTTTTCCACTCCGATTGAGACACCTCCAAAACATGGTTTTTGAACGCTTCAACAGCATCTTCTGGGCACGAAAATCGTTGACCACGCATTTTTTTCTTGATGTGCGGGAATAAAAAGAAGCCATTGGGTGCCAAGTCAGGGCTGTACGGCGGATGACCCATCAATTCGACGTTTTGGCCGGTCAAAAAGGCGCTGGTTTGAGCCGATGTGTGAGAGCTCGCGTTGTCATGGTGAAGAATGATTCGTCTTCTCTTGTTTGTTTTCCGAATTTCTCCGAAGACTTCAGGCAAACAAATTGTGGTGTACCACTCAGAATTGATCGTCCTTCGTTGCTCAAGCGGAACAGTCGCCACATGACCAGTTTTGCCGAAGAAACAGGCGACCATTTGCTTCGAAGTGCTTCTTCCACGAACAACTTTCGTTGGATTTGGCTCGTCTTCGAAGACCCACACGGTCGATTGATGTTTTGTTTCGGGCTCATACGCATAGATCCAAGATTCGTCACCTGTGACGATCTTATGAACATCTTTTGAAGCACCGCGATCGTATTTTTTCAACATTTCTTTGCCCCAATCGACACGAGCCTTTTTTTGAGCGATTGTCAAATTGTGCGGGATCCAACGACAACAAACCTTTTTTACGGTCAGGTGTTTATGTAATATCGAATGTATGCTGGTGGGAGAAATGCCCAAGGATGCCTCTATCTCCCGGTATGTCACATGACGATCTTGCATTGTTAGTTCACGCACGGCATCAATGTTCTCTGGCACAACGGACGTTTTTGGACGACCTTCACGGAATTCGTCGTTGAGCGAACTGCGACCACGATTAAATTCGTTATACCAGTTTTTCACGGTGCTATAGGATGGTGCTTGATCGCCATACAAAGACTTAAGTTCATCGATGCACTCTTGTCTGGATAATCCACGTCGAAAGTTGTGAAAAATGATCGCACGAAAATGCTCACGTGTCAATTCCATTTTTTTAACGGAATTGAATTGTTCAAAGCTCTGTAAGTTTAACAATTCACGATTAAATGACAACACGTTCTGAGTGATGTTATGCTAAAAAATGTCAACCTTTCCAATGGAAATATCAGATTGCACCTGGCAACACTTATTGTTGGCTAGGCCAGAAATATATATAGCAGCCTACGTATGACCATATCAATCCAGCATCAATAATACAGATAAGTAGTCTCGTTAATTAAAAATCTTAGTTTTTGTCAGTTGCGGACGTTACGTTACGGACGTTACACTTTTTGCACTCATACTTTCTTTCAAATTATTAATATTTATTAAATATCTATTCGATACAGTTTTTATCTTAAATAAAAGAAAATGAAACAAAGTTTATGATGAGCTAAGCGCTAAACACTCAGACGACTGTTTTACCAACTTTTATGGCCATTGAAAATACCCTTTTTTTTACAAGAAATATTGAAATTAAGAGGCAAAAAAAGGAATTAATTGATAAGGCTCGGCCATGAAAACCCAAACCACCGTAAAACCTATTTTATTTTGTAATTTGAATCCCAAAAATGTATTCTATTAAAACAAAAAACAACTATTATTAAAAAACATGCAGTTTTTTCACAAAATTAAGTTTTTGCCCTTGGTTTAAAAATTTCCGGAATAGCCCATATGCTATATAAGTTATATGCCATAACTTAAGCCCGAGACTTGAAGAGACAATTGCCTATATTTTGAAGAAACTTTTCAAGTTTTCTGCAATAAATGTGGGTAATAAATTCATAACCATTCAAACGTGCATCTTGTGTTGAAAGCATTTATCCTCTATTACACGCCTCTAGGCGGGTTATTTCGACCCCAGCTAAAATGCTTACAAGCACAGACTTTTACCTACATACGCTAATGAGTAATATTTTTTATTTCTCGTCCTCTGAGCTAAATATTTATTTTTTGAGTAGTTCACAAACTTCTGCATTCAAATGACTTTGACAACGGCTTTTCTTGCTAGCGCGCCAATATGAAAACCAATATGAAAATAGTTAAAATGCAATGAAAAACACAATTGAGCGTGTACTTAACTTAGCATTACAAAAAAATAAAGAAAAAAACTTGGTCTGCTCCAACAGTCATATGTAGAAGCCTGCTTCCTTCACTATCTATAAGTGGCATTTTTCAATATTCGTATTCGATTTTTAAAATTCCATTCTGAATACAAAGCATGGATGAATAAAAATTAGTTGTGCTGAATGACTAAAATTAGCATTTGTTGCGAATTTGAAAACTTCATGTGCAAATAAAAAATTACCAAATAAAGCGAAGCATATTAATGTGGACAAGTGTCTGAGCTTAGAATGACAGTATGCAGGGATTGTTGGCTTCTGTTTCCGTTCGGCTTTGTTGCTGGTTATGCGTTTTGGCCATTGTGTTAACGATGCAGGCTTGACAATAATAATGATGATGACTTACTCACTAATTGGAGGCATTTAACATTTGGATAGCCAAATTTGCAGTCCTCATGGGCAGGCAACAACAAACGCGATGGCCATGAAAATGATGTGTTAAGAGTACTTGTACTATAATTTCAGTTCATGCTAATAAGGTGGAGAGTACTCGTATTAACCATTAGCTGGGGTCAAGGTTAAACGGCTTGTTACCTGTGCAACATCTTAACTGAATTTGAGTGGGCCTTAAAGCTGGGCTCTGTGACTGAGTCGACTACCCAGGAGGCATTCATGGCTGACAATGTGCATCAATTGTCGACTGCAGGTCAAGTGGCCTCCAATGCAAAAAACCGCAACGCAAGCACAAAAAAAAAATCACGCTCTCTCTCTCTCTCTCTCTCTCTCTCTCTGCAACTCTCTCTCTTTCTCTGTAACTCTCTCTCTCTAACTCTCTCTCTCTCTCTCTCTCACTCTCTCTCTCTAACTCTCTCTCTGTCTCTCTCTCTCTCTCTCTCTCTCTCTCTCTCTCTCTCTCTCTCTCTCTAACTCTCTCTCTGTCTCTCTCTCTCTCTCTCTCTTTTAACTCTCTCTCTGTCTCTTCTCTCTCTCTCTCTCTCTCTCTCTCTCTCTCTCTCTCTCTCTTATTCTCTTTAGTGCTCTCTTTAGCACGTTGGCAACTGCGCAGACACCTGACATTGGGCATCCCCTGACCAAACCCGCCTCTGTCCGCCGTCTGAATGATGATTGCTGCAGTTCTTGGCCAAGAAAAGGTAGCAAGGTAAAATCGCGACTGGAGGCAATGGAGTAGCGGCACACACAAAGTTGCCTTCGAGTCCTATTGTTGCTTTTGAAGATTTAGACCAGCGAAATCTGAATTCGTTAGCACCCGCTGGCTCCCGGAGCCATTGCGCGCCCTCCGCTGATTTAGACGATGGATTCATTTCCTCACGCTTCGCTTGAAGCATTCGCTTGCAAAAGCTGTCAACAAATTGACGTAGATTAGGACACATGAATTGGGAGGGGGGAAAGTTGAGGCCTTGTTTGTTAACCACGAATTTGGACATAATTTCAAATGCCGCCAGTGTCATCTGTCGGTTACGCAATGGCTGCATGTCAAATTATGCATAGGCTTTCTGGGCCCCATTGCCCAGGTGAGGGTCTGTGGGCCAGATCGACTGTTGGTCTGGTCTGCACTTGTCTGGCTTGGTCCGACTGCTGTTACTGCTGTGGCCAGCTTACTGCAGCCTGCGGCGTTAGCTGCCCGCTTCATAAATTGGCATTAGTGAGCTGTGCCTCGTCCTGGCTTAGCTCCGCTCGATGCCTGATGCAATTTTTGTGCTTAATAACTTTTATGCGTGTCTGCACATCGGCAATGCATCTAAGTGATGCAACATTTTGAAAGCACAAAATTGCACAGTGTACAGAGAGCGATATACACAGAAATTTCTGGTCAAAGTGCAGATAAACAAAGAATTTCAATTGCGAATTGGTCGCCGAAAATGATGCGATAAAGTTTAATCATGGAGACAGTTGGTTTTGAGTAGTGCAAACTAGTTTTCACATACCAAGAATCGCAACAATTATAATAACTAGATAACTACTATTTTTGCTATTTAATTCGTAAACCACAAAAAATTAATAGCTATGAGTTTAATTGTAGTTATTCTTTAAGAGCTATGAATGAGTTTTTTGTATAAAAAACAACAAAAAAATGATTTTCTGATTTTAATTTAAAGTCTGCAAAAAATAAACTGGTGAATTTTTTCAATTAAAAATTATCCCATGACGTTTATTTAAATAATAAATAATAAATTTTTTTCTTTTTAATTTTTCTTTTTGTTAAGAAGGTTTCTCCTTCTTTTATATATACTAATACCAACATTCTTCTAGCTTTTATGATTTTAAATTCGATTGCTCTCTTAATTTCATAGAAATTTTACATTAACCTTTAATAGTCACATAATCATACCGAAGCAAATCTCCTTAACATTTCTTACTATTTAGTTACTCACATTTCTATATGTTGTATATATTTTCTTAGTTAAATATATCTGTGGTCATCTATTCTTTAAATTAAATTTCTACTCTTACCCAATTTAATCATATACATAGAAATGTACTGAATGGATCTTGGCTCAACTAATTCAAATACTATCTACCTTGTCTAATTTTTACCAATATGCTTCCCTGTTCACATCCTGTCTAGACTTCTGCTCGCTTTTCGTTTCCAGGCATTCAATTACCTTAATAGCTAAAAGTTGATGAAGAATTGAGTATTTGTCTAGCAATTCTGTTAACCACTGTGTTGCAAATTATGCCAAAATATTAACATTATGTGACGTGATGGGAAACGTTGCGCAATATATTTAGGATTGTTATCTCGACTTGCCCAAAAACAGAGTGATAGACCGACGCAGCATTTGTTTGCACATTACATTGGGTTGGAGCTTATCTCATAGATACAGATACATTTTGTATGCGATACATGTAAAGGGGTGGTTAATGTTATTTGGAATTATGAACTGATTGTAATTGGTCCTTGATTGAACATCAATTTCACAGTTTACTTGTCCGGCACTGTGCATTGGATGCAGTTCTCCATGTCAGTCGTATAGTCCTCGATTTCTATGGTCGTCTCAAAGAAGTTGTATCGCAAATGAACAGCCGAAGTAGCTGTGTCTAAAATCTGCATTGGCCGCTGAGTGGAAAACGAGAGAAAGTGAGAGTAGAGAGTGAGCAGCGATTAGCGAAATGAACTGACTATGGTAAAAAAATGGAATTTTGGAAATTAAAATAAAGAGATGGAATTTTTTGTATTTTAGTTAAATAATTTAGAATTTTGGTTTTTTTTTTTTGCCCAAAAAAAATAAAAAAAATTAAATAATGGGAGGGATATTGTGTTAAATTGTTAAATTTTTATATTTTTTTATTTTTGTTTTTTTTTTTTAATAAGATTTATTATATTTTTTTTTTTTTTGTTTTTGGTGATGTGGGGGGGGGATAGTTTTTTTTTGTTTTTTTTTTTTTAGGTAAAGAGAGTGGTAATTTTAATTTTTTTTTTTTTTCATTTTTTTTTTTTTTTGTTTTTTTAGTTTGGGGAGGGATGTGGTGGGTGGGGGAGGGGGGGGTGGATAGGTGGGTGGGGGGGGGGGGGGGATGTTGTGGGGTGGAGGGAATGGAAATGAAAGATATAATATGATAATTATAGTATTATAGTGGTTTATTTGTTGTTGTTTTGTGGGTTTTGAATTTGGAAATTGGGATTTTTTGGGTGGGGTGGGGTGGGAGTGTGTGTGGGGGGTGAGTAGGGGGGAATTGGGTTATGTTGTTATTTTAAGTTTTAGATAAAGTGATGGTTTTTGTTTTTTGTGTTGAAGTGGGTTGTTTTTGTTGGTATTTGGTGTTAGTTATTGGGGGGGGTGTGGTTGGGGGGGGGGGTGAGGAAGGAGAGGGGTGGGGTGAGGGGGTGGGGAGATTTGAGTGGGGGTGGGGGGGGAAGTGGGGGTGTGAGTGGGGGGGGTTTGGGGTAGGGTGTGTGTTAGTGGGTATGTGGTGTTGTTGATTATTTAATTAAGTTATTGGTGTTTTATGTTTTTTTAATAGGTTGTGATGGGTTGTTTTTGGGGGTGGGTTTTGGTTGTGTTGTGTTTGTTGTTGGTTGGGTGTGTGGGAGGGGGGGGGGGGGGGGGGGGTGGGTGTGGGTTGGTTGTGGGGGGGGGTGAATTTGTTTTGTTGTGAATGAATTGTATTGGATTGTGTGTGGAAGGGGGGGGAGGGGAGAGGGGTGGGTGGTGGGGGAAGAAAAAATTTGGTGGCGCTGATAACATTGATGGGCACCCCGTCGAAATTGGCCACGCTTAAAAAGCCATTTCAAAAATAATTAAGCTAATTGCGCGCTTGCCGTGGACATGAAATGATGCGCCTAACCGAACGGACAGTTCCACCATGATCACCACTGACAACAGCAACAACAGCAACAACAGCAACACCATCAACACAAAAACAAAAACAACAGCAGTGTATCCATTGGGATAATTACCATGCGGAGAAGACACTCACACACATACGCACACACACACACTGACACCCAGACAGACAGAACACATGTAGACACCCCCTTCACCCATTCCCCGCTTATCCCAAAAGGTTGATTCGGCTGATTCCCCGAGGCTACTCACCAATGGCCAAATGCGCAGATAGCGCCACTTTATTAATGCTCAGTGCCCAGATGCGCAAATTGTGAACACGCTCGACGCCTTCAATGCGCTGGAATATCTGCAACACCTCCGTGTAATGCATATAGTTCGGCGTACCCTTCATCAGTACCTGAAAATATTAAAAGAGCTTAATTATACATTTTATACGCAAACAATAGTGTATAAGCCAGTTGATCCGAGAAATCATCTTCATAATATCATATAGAGCAGCGGTGTGTTCAAAATCTCAATTCGGGAACAGCCGCTAGCTCCCGGAGCCCAGGCGAGCCCACCACTGATATAGAGCACTCTCATTCTGTTTAAATGCCGTAGAAACTAGTTTAAGGCAAATCGGATAAAAGAGCAAGTAGAAATGAGTAACGAGTAGTAATACAGTCGAGCTTCCCTAACTCGAATTACCATTATCCAACGAAAAAGTTCGAAATTTGGATACTTTGACTTTTGATATTTATTTGGACGTTGATGTACTAAACGAGCAGTACACTCAAGTGGCCCAAACGACACCAAGCACGGGCTTGTTGACGCGCTGACAAAGAGACAAAGACGGACAAACATTGTATTGTAAACAACAAAAAACAAAACCATAAATAAACTATAAGGTAGATATGTAAGAAATAATTGAAATATTCAGATATTGCACAGAAGAAGAATTAGTTATAAATTTAGAAAGATTGTTATAGTTTCAACAAAGTTCTCGGAAAGGGTTATGAATAGCATAAGCATAACTTATAGGATTCCTTCATTTGAGTTTAGTATACGCTATTGTTACTCGATACAATACAATCTAAAATTTTTTTAAATGCTAAAAAAGAAATAAATTTGAACTGAAATGTATACACATTTTAATTTTAAATATTTTTATAATGTAAAGTAAAAATATATACATCCATATGTAACAGAATACAAAATACATTTTTGAGAAAAGTGTACCTCTAAGAATTGACTTCGGTTCCGCTTCCGGTACTACATTTGAAAGTGGTAATTAGTATAATATAAAATATGTACAAAACATTAATCAACATGCTAATACATATTTCATTAATTTCAATTCTACACCCTGGCAAAGAAATATCTTGAACCTTTTTTTTTGTAAAGCATTAAAAATAAACTTGAGTCCCATCCAAGCCTCAACCATTAAGTTTCCTTTCATCTTTTAAATTTGTCCACATTCGATGAATGGCTTTTTAGATTAGTATTGACAACAATATGCTGAATGCAAAAGTTTCCATTCTCCAAGTGAGTGTGAATTTTCAAGCGATTTTGATTGACAATCAGTCAATGATTCAGAATAAACCGTTTTAAAAGTTCGTAAAGTGAACAACATCAGTTTCAATTTCAATAAAAAAATATTTAATAATAAACAAAAGAAAACAATTCTGACAACACCTCATTGCTTAACCATTTTGTTTAAATTCATTTCATTTGTCTTTGTAGCTAAAAAATTATTTTTCTTAAATTTAGGCGTGCCGCTTCAATTAATTTTTTCTAGGCCTAAATATATTAAAAAATTTATTTCTGCAATATTTTGATAGATAACTGGATAGGCTTTATATAAAAATTATAAAACTGAAGAAAACAAAAAGTTCATTGAACAAAATTTAAAAAAATACGAAAAAAATGCCGTTTCTATTATTTTTTTCAATGGCTGTATATCCTCCAATATTAGTGAAACATCAAATAGCCGAAATAACAAAGTTGGTTTGAAACTAGTGAGAATAGTTGAGTGTGTATACAAACAGCACTATCATATCATATTGACACATGAAGATTAATCTAGCAGTCCATAAGCATAACATATTCAGATAAATTGTGCTAATTAAGTTGATTTTCAACAATTTAATGACTTCAATGCACATATCGACTTGTTAATAAGTACGGTTGCAATCAAATTCAATTTCAATTTAATAACAATATTGGAGATTGATTGAGTGCATGACTTTGTTTAATTTCAAGTGTTTAATGATGAATTATTATACGTAATTGTTCAAATTGATAGGCTAAAATTTGCATGCTTGCTTTCAATAATACTATCACTGCGGACGGCAGTCCGCGCTAGTGACGAAAGCAGCACGAAGGGTGCGAAGGCGACTAGCATATATACACAGGAAGAATGGAAAATTTGCTATGACTGTCCGATCGGGTCGAGTTATGTACCGACCGAAAGGTATCAATTTTACTTACAAATGTGCATACTAAGACTTTTAGAAACTCACCTGGTTCGTGAGATACACAGGTGTTAGTGGAAGGGGAAAAATTTAATTTATTGGAGCAACTGGAGCCATTGGAGCCTTTTTGAAATTTATTTTAATTTTTTACTGTTCTTATCAAAAATACGCGTCGAATGACACCTCGATCATCAAAATCCGACCACTGGTTAAAAAGATAATTAATTTTGAAATTTTTGGTGCCCTTCTCAAAACGAGATGAAAAGTCAGTCTGTTTGTTTGTCTGTTTGTCTGTTTGTTTGTTTGTTTGGATCAAATCGTTGATTTAGCTTAAAAGTTTGAATGAGGACTTGTTCCCGATCAAAAATCTAGAAACGTTTGTTCTATGACTTTTTCGAAAAAACGCTAGTTTAGCGGGAAATCGCTAAAAACCCTTTAGCATCCAAACTATAGAAGCTACAGATGTGGTTTATGTATCGTTGGAAAGGTATTTTGAGGGATAGTGTAGTTTTTGAAAAGGAAAAGAAGGGGAATAAGGGTTTTTTTTATTTTTTTTTGTTTTGGAAAATTGGTTTAATTTTTTTAATTTTTTTTTGTTTATATGGTTTTTGTTAAAAAATAAATGGTAGGGTTTATGATATTTTATTGAGGAGGAGGGGGGGGGAGGGGGTGGGGTGGTGGAAAATATATATGGATGGGTATTGGGTATTTGGGGGGTTATTTTGATTATTTTGGTATTAGTAGTATTATTGTATGGGGGTATAATAGGGGGGGAGAGAGGGGGGAGGGGGGGGGGGGGAGGGGTGGGGGTGGGTGAAAAGATAAGAATGTATTATATATATTTATTTTTTTTAATATATTTTATTTTATTATATTATATTATGAAAATAATATATAAAATTAGTAAGGGGAATAGAAAAATTGTATTATATATTTATTTATAATATATTTTTTAAAAAATATTTATTATTAAATTTAAAGTGAGTGTTATTTGATATAAAGAATTGAGACATTTTAGCGCAATGTGCCGAATGCAAAATTTTTTTGAAAATAATTTATATGTAAAACTTAATATTATTCGTCACAAAATTGGATATCAGAAATTTCGGGGCATAAAACTGTTTTCGTCACTAGACTTTCACCTCGTAAAGAGGTTTTATTTATAAGATTATGAAATATCACTAAATATTAAACCTTAACAGACCGTATTATATTAAAGAATTTAAATTACTTTTACAAAATAAATAAATCAGGATAATAAGGTTTGAATGCAAATGTGGACTTGTTATTAAGTAAAGGTGCATTCAAATCGAATTTCAATTGAATAACAATAATATAGGTTTGATTTGACTTTGTTTAATAAACTGATGAATGATTGTTAATAATAACTTGTGAATTTACAATTAAATGTGAATGCAAATATTGAGTTATTAATAATTAAAGATGCATGCAAGTTCAATTACGATTGAGTGAGTATTTTCGAGATTGTAAGACATCGGTTCAAAGGTGAATGTATGACTATAAAATTAATTTAGTCATTGATTTTTATGTTGAATAAATACTAAATCGTACAACGATGTGTTTGTTGTTGTTGGAATATACTTACCAGCAGTGCGTCCTTCATAATTGTAAACGTGGTGAACAAAACAATAATCGAGAAGACAAAGGTGCAAATCTGGTCTCCGATGGCATACTCTGGCCAAAAGTAGATCACACAGGCGGCCATAACGACGCCCACACTCTGGATCACATCGCCAATGACATGGATGAAGGCTGCCCTCACATTCATGTTGACTGCCTCGCGACCAGCCTGACCGCCATGATGATGGGCGCCTGGCGCTGTTTCCGCCAGGACGGCGGCTATTTCCAGATCCCGGCTGGGATCTACCAGCTGGCATTCTGATACGAATACGAGGGCAGTCCAGCGCCGGGCAATTCCGCATCCTCTGGATCAAAGGCGATGCCGCCTTCAATGCGAAGTTGCCGTCACATGAGCTGCGTTCTGCTTTTGCTTCTTGGATTGGGATTTCTTCTTTGTGCCGGCATGGCTGTGACCATGCCCACCGCCACCGCCGCCCAGGCCATGGGAGTGGCCGTGTTGCAGCTGCACGCCCATGCTTTGGAAAGGTAAGAGAAATTGAAAACGTTGTCACAAATATTTAATAAACTTGAAAATGTTGCCACGCGCCGCCTGTCTCTGTTGCACCCTATCCTACCCCCTTACCCGCTCCTCACTCCGCACTGCCTTCGGGCACGGGACTCCGGCCGCAATACAAAAACAAAAACGCACACAGAAAACTCTTTTCGGGCATGCGACCGACGATTCTGCATTGTTTGGAATTTTATTTCAGCATTTTAATGCACCAACAGCCGCACAGGCAAATAAGCAAACAAACACACAGTGCACAGTGGCACAGAAGTGATAAAAAACAAATGTAAAAGGCTATAGTCGATATCCCGACTATAGGATACCCGTTACTTACTTAAATAAATTTAAAATAGTTTTCATTGTTTACTTTTAGGCACTTGCATTGCGTAAAAACTTTAATCAGCCATTACCACATTTCTATTCGTCCGACCTTTTTACGATTTAGTAGGATGATAAGTAATAATAGTAGTTAACGTCTATTAGTCAAAATCCTAATATCTTGAAAACTGTAAGTGTGGTGGCTTTTCTTGATTTACAGAGGCGGAAAGGGGCGTGGCAAAAATAAGTCCGTATGCCAAATTTAGTTGCTCTCACACTCTCTAGATCTTATAGTCTCTGAGATTTAGGCCCTCACACAGAGCCCGCCTTCTGTGACGCATGCACTATAGGTCAAATGGACTCTTTTTCTGATATAAATTAATAACTCGAAGGTTTTTCAAGTTTTCCGTGAAAAGTTTTTTCGATACCATTCTAGATTGAATTTGGAAATAGTTTTGAAAAAATGGGCGTGGCACTGCCCATTAACGCCCCTAAAAAAACACATATACAAAAAAATATTTTTTTAATTTTTATTTTTGTTAATTAATATTAAAGTATTGTTTTTTTTATACTTTCGAAGTATATTTCAAATTTCTTTTATTTTATTTAATATTTTTAGGAGCAAATTTTGAATATTATTTTCGAAGAGAAGTTAGCCTGTTACTAAAAAAACTATGTTTTATTGTTGTCTGGGTGTCGTAATATTAATAACATCGATATACCATTTAAAATAACATACAACAGCATCCATTCCATCAGTTTTTTTTTTATTTTTCCGTTACGCTTCAAGCAAAACCGGCATTACTTACATATAGGTTATGTGCTAAAAAGTTTAATTTTGGGAGAAACCGGAAAAAGCCGGAAATAAACTTAGCTGTTATGAGTTGACAAAGAATTACTCTACAACATGTATATAGTGACTTGGCTGACAAGTCTAGACATTTTTATTTTTTTCTTTTCAAAGATAAGGTTTTGCTAAAAAAAAAATATTTTGGGGACATCACTTTATGGACATTTACTACTGACAACACGAAAAATACCAATAGTACAGAACTACCAACATAAAGTAAAAACCACACTGATCAGTATTCATCAAAAATTTAATTTCAAAATTGCAATTTAAAAAAATTTGAGCCACTTGAATTTTGGCAAGATTGTTGCACAATTCCTAAGCATGTGCTTTTGAATTAAAACTGCTGTTTTAACAGCGGGTAACTTAACATTAGAGCGCATTGTTAACATTCTGGAATGCAACATTACAGTTTGATGTATTCCCAATAAGAATGCTAAAAAATTTTGTTAATTTTAATACTTTTAAAAAATGAGTTAATATCAGAAAAAGTGTCCATTTGACCTATAGTGGCATGGTCGGACCGACGGACATAGCTATATGGACTCGTCTGCTGATCAAGAAAATATATACTTTATAAGATCGGAGATGCTTCCTTCTCCGTGTTATACACATTAGAACGAATACAATATCTCCTTTTACGTATTTTTTAAGTAACAGGTATAAAGACAGATAAGTTTTATCCATTTGAATTTTAAGAAGAGCTTTTGTTCAATTTAGTAAAATATCTGCGGATCATGGGATTTGATGTTCAACTCCTGAAGTTAACTTCAATATCAAATTGAATTTGATCAAATATCAATTTAATATAATTATATTACTTAATAATAATAATCGATAATTCAATCAATTGTTATCTGTTGCTGGAGTAATTTTTATTTATTTCTAATTTCAATTGGTTTCATGGCTTAAGAAATATAATAGAATAAATTTGATATGAATACTCATATTCTTATATTTTCGAGAACTAAGCAAAGTATTTAAAATTCGGTTGATAAACTAAGTACTCAATCCTAAAAGTTTGATCAGCTCATTTCCACTCAAGTGGGTGAATATTCCCAATTCTGTGAAATTAAGTTTTGGCAAGAAGACCATAAACTTTATCGCATCTAAAATTGGATTGTCCGTTTTATAAACGATACAATTGTAATATGTGTAAAGAAATTGTGATAAAGGAAGGCAGAGACAACTGAAATGTTTATGTGCAAAACGAATTAGAATCAAATAAAAAGTTGAAGTCCAAACTTTAAAGTTGTAAATAGATTTAACTTCTATCTTCATATAAATTAATTGTTTATTGAACTAACAAATACTGCATGAATTTTAATTTGTAAAATTTAAGAATAACTAGCAGTTTATACTGGACTAGACTATAATAAACAGGTCCTTAAGTTGAAAGCATTTATGGTTGATAAATATAAAATTAAAAAATTTAATGTTTTCAATGCATTTATACATTTTTTAAAAGGGTGATTTGATAAATTATTTAATTGAATTAAATAGGTTTCACATACCAGTGAAATAATAATTTTCAAATTGTAATAATCGAACGTATAATATTTACAAATATTAAAAAGTGTAACATTGCTCTTAGAGCAATTTTGTGACACTGTGTCCCCGTGTTCTAGTGCTTTGTGTACCGGAAGGTGTGCGAGCCGCTCGACCGCCCATACGACCAGATCCGTCCGTTCGACCCGCTGCTGTGGGTCCGGATGCACCGCCGCATGCAAATACAAATGTATTGTCGAAAATGGCTACCGGTTGACTGGTCCACGATCCACACCCCACACACATCCCACATTTAACATAGTTCACATCCTCTCGTGCCCCAATAAAAATGCTGCCGGCTTCCTCTCCTCGCAGTCCCTCGATCCCCTGCCTCACATGGCTTGCGTCAGGCAGTTAATAGCTCGGCACATTGACTTTTTATTCATTTTAAATGCTCCGACATTGCAGATTTATGGGTTTTCTATTTGGGGGAAAAAGGGCCATGACCAAACCTTCGACCAGCCGCTGTTGGCCTGTTGTGGCTGTTGTCCAGAGCTCGCCGGCTGCACTTAGCCGGCTTTTTGAAAACAATGCAGCTCCAGCCAGGGCATCAATAAATAAACTGGCATAAATTACGCACAGTCCAATGGCACAAACACACCACACTCACACACACACACACTCGCACACAATCAGACAGAGAAAACAATGTGGATGATCTCGATTTGCGGCTAATTGACGTGACGTCACAGTTGACCCAAAGATACCAGTGGGCAATCAAAATAAAAGACTGTTGGGATTGAAAGTCAATACAAAATAACCTTAAATAAACAGTTCTTGGAAAACTACTAGTACAAAAATAACATCTACCACCTGAACAGAGTTATTTGCTGCGAGAAAACAATTAAAAAAAACAAATAAAGTAACTGATTTAAAACTAGAATTATAAATATAAGTAGTTTTACTCCTATTTTTACAGAAATGCTGCTGATATTTCGAATACTAATTCCATTATTTCAGGAAATATATATGTAAATATGTTTATCAGGCCTGTTCCGGTTTTCACTTGTTTTTTGCGAATTTCAATTCGCAAGATTTGACCGAATTTCCCTCAAAATTCCTTTACATTTCCTTCGAATTACCCTCCGAATTTCCCTCCCACATTGTGTTGAGTAATTTTTAGCAGAACAGTGCTGGAAAATGTTCTGAGTGCATTACGCATTTGCGTCAAAAGAAATTCTGTCTGTCAAAATGTGTAATTACTTCATTAAAAATATATTTCATCATAAGTGGAAACATTTTTCAAAGATAAAACCTACTTTCGTTATAACTTTTGCATTTTTAAAAGCGCGGGTTGTTTTCAGTGCTGAGCAAAGCCTTTTTGCAGAGTTGTCAACTGTTGCACAGTGTTTGTTTTCAAAAATAATCTCCTTTGTTTTGCATTAAATAACAACAGTTTTGTCACATCTTGCATTTAAAAAACAACCAATTGAACTCTTTATTTTACGCAATGCTTAAAAGCATTTAAATTGTTGTTTTAAATATATACCATAATATTCACAACTTTCCTCACCTACATAGGCAGCTCTAATAAACTTCCCATTCATTTTCCCAAATACTTGCGGAAATTAGAACAAGTCGAGCAAATCCGACAAAAATGTTAGGTTAGACTCTTATTGATTTTGAGGCGTGATGAAATAAAAATGGTATAAAAATCAAATTAATTATTTTTTATTTATCTGATGATGTAGCATTATTACTAAAACATTGGAGAATTTTATTCATATTTTGTTTTCACTTTAATTTTATGCTAAGCATGCCAAAATCATCGATTTATTCCTTCCGAATTCAAACTCACTTGCTCAATGTCAAGTGAATTCAATTCGCAAAATCTTGCCGAAAGTGAAAACCGGAACAAGTGAGGGAAATTCACTTTCGCAAAATCTTGCCGAAAGTGAAAACCGGAACAGGCCTGTATATTAGTTTGTGACAATATCGTCATTTTTTAATGTTTTATAAATCATGAAATTTCAAATTTTAAAAATCTTTAACAATCGAATTGGGAATTCGGTTGAGAAATAGGTTCGGTTCAATTTCACGTATTTCACGCAGATACAAATGTGTTTCTTCATGCTTTTGTTTTTTCTCTCAGATATTCCATTTGCAGATGTTTTACTTTCTGTGGCTTTTCCCATTTCGGTTTCGTTTGCCACTTGAGGATAAGACTACTGAACCTGGGCTTGTTGCCCTGACAAGTCAATTTCATTTTCAATTTCTTTGACCACCACTGTGTATTTCTACTTATAAAAAAACCTCTTTACGAGGTAAAAGTCTAGTGACGAAAACAGTTATATGTCCCAAAATTTCTGATATCCAATTTTGTGACGAATAATATTAAGTTTGACATAAAAATTATTTTAAAAAAAATTTTGGCACTCGGCACATTGCGCCAAAATGTCTCAATTCTTCATACCAAATAAAACTCACTGTTTTGCGCAGTGCCGAATGCTTTTTTTTTTTTATAATAATTTATATGTAAATCTTAATATTATTCGTCACAAAATTGGATATCAGAAATTTTGGGGCATAAAACTGTTTTCGTCACTAGACTTTCACCTCGTAAAGAGTTTTTTTTTATAAGATATCAGTCATTTTTGAATAAGACATCAGAAATTTTTAAATCGCAATAAATTTTTAGAGTATAACCTTGTTAAAAGGTGCTTCTTGTTTGTACAAGCTAGAACGAACTGTCTGACAACACTGGTTCCCTTTACAAACACACATGCTGCTATGACACTTTGCTGCTGCTGTCCTATTCCAATTCTAAGTAAAATGTATACATTCAGTTAAGAAGTAATATCGACTAATATTCGACTAAATCATGAATAGTAACCCTAAATATATACCGATATTACTCTAATCGCAATTATAATATGGTTTTTCTGCCGCAAAAAGAATTCACCACTTGCAAGCAGTTTATTTCCGCAATGCGCTGCAAGCAGTGTACATACTACATATGTACATGCAGAAGTGTAAAGGTAAAAGGTATATTCAGTTGATAGGTAATATCTTGCCCAAACGAATTTTGAGAGATATGTTTTATATGTCAAAAAACGCGGAATTGAATTGTCTACAACATATAATATATTAAAAAGTGATTTAAAGCAAAGATTTTTCCTAAAGCATGGTATCCAGCACCGCGGAAAATAAAAATTTCGGGCAAACTTCATATAAAAAAACTGTGGCCGAAACTTTTCGTTTATGATTTCGTTGCTTGAGTATCCAGCAACTTAAACGAAATCCACAAATAAATATCGATAATTGGCCTATCGACAGCGTGTGTGGACTGAGAGAACAGCTGATGCACAGCTCAGGAATATATTGTCGACAATTATTTCGCTAGTGTCGATTGAAAAAATTTAAAAAAAACTGTGCGCAAAACCAAAAAGTGAGATGAAACGGTTTTTGCAACAATATATTCCGCCACCAACACAATCACTTTATCGTCAGAGTTCATTTTATTTATTTTTTGTTAACATTGGTTGAACTTTCAAAATTGGCGCTGTTTAAAAAGCACAGCTGTTTTATTTATGTCCCACACACACGAAATAAATAGCAAATTCCTAACATAAAAATTTCGCGGTGCTGGAGACAGGCCTTAAATCGAAAAAAAGTGTAAAAAAAAACCTTATTTCACCTGAAGCTTTTTACCTGTGTTTTAAGCAAAAAAGTTTACAGCTAGGCTTAAAGCCCTTCAAAATACATTTCCAACGATATATAGATCACATCTGTAGCTTCTATTGTTTGGATGCTGTGGCTTTTGGCGATTTACATGTACATTAACATACTGCATATGTACATACAGTAGTGTAAAGGTAAAAGGTATATTCAGTTAATAAGTAATATCTTCCAAACCCATCGGTAAAATTTTTTGTGTCATATATCAAAAAACGCGAAATTTTACACACTACATAATGAAAGCTAAAAAAAATCGTTTGCGTCGTTTTCTCAAAAACCGCCAAAATCTGGGACAAAATATCTTATTTCACCTGTTGATTTTTACCTATGCACTTTAGAAAAAAAGTTTGAAGGTTTGCCTAAAAGCCCTTCAAAATACCTTTCCAACGATACATAGCTACAGACGTGATGCTCATATCGTTTGGATGCTATAGGGGTTAATTTTAACGGTTTTTAGCGATTTCCCGCTAAACTAGCTTTTTTTCGAAAAAGTCGTAGAACAAACGTTTCTAGATTTTTGATCGGAAACAAGTCCTCATTCAAACTTTTAAGCTAAATCAACGCTTTGATACTAACAAACAGACAAACAAACACACAAACAGACTGACTTTTCATCTCGTTTTGAGAAGGGCACCAAAAATTTCAAAATTAATTATCTTTCGAACCAGTTGTCCGATTTCGATGATCGAGGTGTCATTCGACGCGTATTTTTAATGAAAATTGTAAAAAATTCAAAGAAAATTCAAAAAGGCTCCAACGGCCCCATTAGCTCCAATAATTTAAATTGTTCCCCTCCCACTTACACCTGTTTATCTCACGAACCAGGTGAGTTTCTAAAAGTCTTAGTATGCACATTTTTAAGTTAAGTTAATACCTTTCGATTGGTATATAACTCGACCTGATCGGACAGTCATAGCAAATTTTCCATTCTTCCTGTGTATATATGCTAGTCGCCTTCGCACCCTTCGTGCTGCTTTCGTCACTAGCGCGGACTGCCGTCCGCAGTGATTTCTCTACAAATGCGCCAAATGCGGCCATAATTTGTCAAAAAAAAAAATACAGTCTTCAGAATGAGGAGAAGAATGCTCAGTTGGTGGGCAACACAAGCGACGCGTTGATGGGCACTAAATAAATTGTATAGGGCTGCTTTAGTTACTGCTCCTTTAACATCTTGGAGGGGAAAAGAAGGGGAGAGCGACTGTCACGCGGTCAAAAAAACAACACAAGGCGCTTTCAGTGTTTAGCAGTGTTAGCGACCAGGATTCAATGCCGAGCACATACGCTTTTTGACTTTGAACATCCGATTGCCATGGCATTTACCGTCCAGGACTCGACTACATTCGACTCGACACGACACGACGCTGCGTGTGTGTCCTCGAGCGGAAAAAAATGCCAATGCTGCTCCAGGATTCCTCTACTCTGTCTTTCTTTCGCCCTCTCTTCCTGCCTGCCTTACATCTATTTGGCGCCCCATTGTTGTTCCAACTGCGTCGCTGTAATTTGTAGCGCGCAATGAAGCATTTCCCTTGATTTTGCGGCATCTTTACTCGCCTCGTTAGTGGCCAACAAACGACAGCAGCCATGACAACGCCAACACCAGGGCAAGGACCAACCAACTCGGGCAGGACTAGCAACACGGCTAGAGCAAAGCATGGCAGGACAGGCTGGCAACCAACAAACCCCGGCTCCTCCTGGCAATGGCGACTTGCGCCTGGCAACATGTCCTGATTTAATTGACAGGAACATAAATATTAGCGCATATCTTGGCTGTTTGCCCCTCAACGCGTCTGGTCGCGTCGCTTCTCACCCCGAACGGCATCGTATGTGACTGGGACACCAGGATGATGTTGGGCCATGTCAACCGGCTGAGCTGCTCGTTAAGCTGTCGCCCCATGGATTCAACGAGGGGGCACGTTTACTACGCTCCTCTTAATGCCCATTTTACAACCGAGTGGTGTTATTTATTTGCCCAACGCTGTAGCCGCTGCTCCTTTGACAGGCAGCAAAACCCACGAAACTAGTCTCTCCAAATGAACCAAATTAGAAACCAAACAAACTCGAGAGCATGAGCTAATACAAGATTCAGTTCAAAATCTCTAAATTGAATCTAAATATAATCAATTCACAGTCTCCCTATATGCTGTAAGAAAATTCGGTAATCTTGGCTGAGATTTAAAAGAAGAATTTTGTTAAATTAAACAAAATAAATATTAATATCAAATTTACATAACAAATACTATAATTATAATATTAATGATATAATTTTACTCTTCATAACTGTCTGTTTTGTGTTTTTCACTGACAAATCTATTTTATAGTTGTAAAGATATTGCGATTCATTCAAATTGTTACTAGGGAATATTAAAATCTTATTTTTGATCATTTTATGTAAGAAATTAAAGAAATATCAAGTAAAATACTATAGATCTAACTAATTTAATTTTTCAATGCAATTTTTCCCTTTTGGTCATAATTGCTCAATTTTAATTTTAATTTTAATTTTTGTAATAAAACATTTTAATGAGCAATAGATTCTAATTGAAATGTTTAATTATTATCTTATTCTGATAAATCCTGATATTATTATCTGATTAAATAAAGATAGATGCAAAAAAAATTTATAGAGCTATATTATTTTAATACAAGTGTGGAATAAGTGGATCAACTTTAAATGTTTTCGTTTTATAGCCCCCTTGACAACAAGTATTTTAAATACGTTATATATTTTCTATAGGCAAAGGTGAGAGAAATGCAACTATTAGATTTTACTGCTTTAAATAATATTTAATAAATGCCATTTTTAAACCCGTTACTTATAAAAATAAGTAAAAGGGGATATTGTATTCGTTGCAATGTATGTAACAGGGAGAAGAAAGCATCTCCGACCCTATAAAGAATATATATTCTTGATCAGCATCAACAGCCGAGTCGATGTAGCCATGTCCGTCTGTCTGTCTGTCCGTCTGTCTGTCCGTCTGTCCGTCTGTCCGTCCGTGTGAGCGCCTAGATCTCAGAGACTATAAGAGCTAGAGCAACCAAATTTGGCACACAGACATCTATAGACCCCACGCGGGTCAAGTTTATTTCAAATTTTTGCCACGCCTTTTTCCGCCTCTGTAAATCGCAAAAAACCACCACACGCACAGTTTTCAAGATATTATAATTTTTTTTACTAATTATCGTTAACTACTATTATTACCTATCATCCCACTAAATCATAACAAGAGCGGATAAATTGAAAGGTGGTAATGGCTTATAACAGTTTTTAAAAAATTTAAGTGCCTAAAAGCATGCAATAAAAAATATTTAAAAATTCATTAAAATAAGTAACGGGTATCCTATAGTCGGGCGCTCGACTATAGACTTTCCCACTTGTTTGAAATTGTAGACTTTGTTTGCTTAAGTTTACAGAGAAATTAAGATCTAAATTACAAAAACTCAGACTGCTAAAACTAAGCTCTAAATTGCCGCCCACTGTTCCTCTGTGCATGCTTCTCTCATATCGCCCTCTAATCATTCTCATATTTCAGGTAGTTTCGCTAATATCCCACCTGCCACAAACCACCTGAAATGGCCACGCTTTTGTGTGCATGCATGGTGTGTGTCTGTGTGTGTGCGTTCCTAATGGGCGTTTTTAACGATGTGGAGTTGGTGTTGTTGGCACTTTAAGCTGCCACTTCGAGCGGCAATGGCGGCAAGCAGGTAAATCCAACAACGCTCAACAAAAGTTGTTGCCGTTCTTCCATGGCTTTTGCTAATTGAACTTAAAACTCAACAACCTCCAAAATGCAACTAAGTAAAAAGCCTTCAAAGCCAACAACAACAACAACAGCATCAACAACTACAAAGGTGGCCATTTAATTTCGTTGTTCGACGTGCTGCCGAACACGTTGGTTGGGACAAGTGAATGCTTTGAGCGTTGACTTGACTTTCTTTTCTGTTTTTACTCTTTCCTGATGGCAGAAGATGACGGCGACTGGAGACCGGACAGTTCTGTGCCACGCCCCGCAGAAAAGCGCTTGGAAAAGTTGTTGCTGCTTCTGCTGCTGCTGATGTTGTTGTTGCTGCCGTTGCACGTTTTTCACAATCAATTCACGTAATCAAACAATTCAAGTGGCAAACACTGAAAATGCCAACGTCAACTGGAAAATTTGCGCTACTACCAGCAATATGAACGGCAAGAAAACGGATCGAGGGTTCAGAGGGGGGTCGTCGAGCACATAGACACTCACACACACAGAGATACATCAACACATAGACACACACACACACTCATGAGCATGTGCCGAGCATTGAGACGTTGCGATTTATGCGCCAAAAACTATGCTTCGACAGCCGCATGAACGAGCACTGACTAAAAGCAATGGCAGTAAGGGGGGCGAGATGGGGGAAGCGGGAGAGGAAATGAGAGGAGCGGTTGGCAACTGTAGTTGCAGGTGCTGCATACGACGCAATCAAAACAAGCAATGCAAACAGATTCTCAAGACATCAGACTTAGATTGAATGCTCTGCTTACATAGGTTTCCTAAACAACGAGAAGGTCAAAAGTCATAAGGTTGTAAAGATAGATTATTTATGCGAAATATAATATTTCTATACACTTAAGAATTGATCGCAAATGAATTGCAAATATTTCAACAAAAAAACTGAAACATATTTCTACTACCTTAACTACCTACTTTTAGCAATAAAAGTCGTACATATAAATTTACTACTATTGCTTAAAAAAATTTAAAAAATGTTTCAATACCTTTTTACTGCTCTTTAGATTTAAAAACTTTTTATACTGAAATGTTTAAATATTGACATTTAAGTAAATTAAATATTATAAAAACATGCTGTACTATCCAATAAAAGATAAAATATAATTTAAGATAGTAAAAATATGATAAGTTATTAAATCAAAATTGATTATAAAAAGAAATCGGATAAATATATATTGCTTTTTATGGACCCTTTCTAAAAGAACGCTAAACATTAAATAACTATAAATATAATTGAAAATATTTGGATTCTTTCAAGTAGAGAATTATTTTAATAAAATGGATTATAAATTTATTTGCTGAGAATTATATGAAAAAGTCAGTCAAATTGTAAGAAAATGGATGCTAAAATCTCAAAAAGATTAATTTATGAATAACACTATTTGCATGTTAATTTAATGATATAACTTCTCTCAAAATTTAATCAAATAATAAATTCAGATTATTAAATTCATGATAACAAGATTTATATGAGGATGATGTAAACAAATTTAGAACAAAAGGAAGTAAACGGCAAATGGCATGTTCAAGTTAATGGACTCTCAACCTCAAAAACGAAGGGGAGAGAAAAACTCCACCTTGGGTCGAGCCAACACAAACACAAGCAAAATCATCGTCGATGTCGTTGCCGTTGCTTTTGCCTTTTGTTGGCGCAAAAAATTCGAAACTTGCGGAAAAAGTTGTCGCTAAAATGTGGAGAAAGTTACCGCAACAACTGGCGGATAGTTACGACTAGATGGCAGAAGGAATGGTTGGTTGGTTGGTTGCATGGGAACGCCATGCCACGCCAGGTTGCCACAGTTGCATTGTTGACCCATTTGCTGGCCCATACCCGACAAGTTGATTGCGGCAATTGCAATTGGAAAACTGCCCAAGGGAGCTGCCAGCATTCAGACGGCCAGACATTCAGAGAGATAGACACTTTGGAGAGACTGAGACAGTTGGACAGTTGCTGTATCTAATGGTACTTACATGACATTAACCAAAATTGCTAGGCCCGATGTGATCAGCATGATCTTGGCCTCCACTTCATAATCACCGCTGATGAGAAGTCCAATTGCTAGCCAGACCAAGATGCCAGTGATGACCCAGACCATAAACCCGGAGGCCACGGCACCAATCACCTCTGCCCGTAACTGTAAATAAAAAACAAAATTATCATTACCTAGGAACTATTCCTAATGGTTGGAATAGTCATATTGAAATCATTGCATTAAATCAGATGATATAGCAATTTTCATAAACTTGACTTACCTTACCTAAAAGATAGCATCGAGGGAATAGTTATAGCATAAAATTAACATAAGTTGATAAATGCGACCCAAAAATTAGTCAAATGCCATTTAAATTTGAGTGTCACGGACTTGGGGTGCGGCATGTAGTGTCCAAAGGTGGGAAAGACACAAAATTTGGGTTGCGCTGGGTTTGGTTTGGTTGGCTTCAGTTATGTTCCCTAATGTAATGAGCACATTGCATGTAGGGACGCTTTTTTGGTGGGTTCAAAGTCAACACCTGAACGAGGGCGACGCTCGTTCAATTAAAGCACCCCGCCTGACAGGGGGCGCCACTCTCGTTATAAAATTGAAATAATGGCAATGCCAACAATTTTTGCCTCGCAGCCAGTTTCGCTCCTTCTCTCTCACTGGCTGTTAGCCAGGCTGACTACCTGCTAACTAATGCGACACCGGCAGCAACTACAACAAAATGCGAGCAACGAATGTCTCGCCATAATAATACAATTTAATTTCCATGAAACATCCGCCAACCTCTTTGCCCCTTTAGCAGATTGTGTCAATGTATGTATAATATATATATATGTATATAAATATATATTTGTGTACATGTATGTCTGTGTGTGTGAGTGTTATTGTCGGGTCTGTTGCAGCTTGCAAGTGCAGCCATTTGCTTTATGACCGCCTGCCGGCTCCCTGGTTTCGGTTTCTGTTGCTGTTGCAGCAACGACGGCTGCCACCTCACAGAGGCACAGAGCCTGGCGAAACGTGGCACATTGGGCTGGTTTATGGCCAAAACTAACATAAATTAGATGAAAAACCCACAAGATATTCGCGCGGTCAAGTGCAGCAGTTAATTGGTTGGCATTTCCAAACGAGGCCAATTAAAACCAGTTGAACATATTTTCAAGGTCATAAATCCATGAGTGAAATTTAAATCTTATAAAAAAAACCTCTTTACGAGGTAAAAGTCTAGTGACGAAAACAGTTATATGCCCCAAAATTTCTGATATCCAATTTTGTAACGAATAACATTAAGTTTGATATATAAATTATTTTAAAAAAAATTATGCCAAAACACATATGCCAAGCGCAAAAGCTAGTAGCACTCTCAAACTCTGGCTGCTATGACACTTTGCTGCTGCTGTCTTATTCCAATTCGAAGTAAAATGTATATTTATTCAGTTAACAGCTAATATCGGCTAATAGTTATTCGACTATATTTGCAATTATAATATGTTTTAAAACAATATAGCCGAAGGCCACGCCGCCAGTGCTATACCTCATAAGTTAGTCTTAGTTTTGTACTCTGTTCTAACTTTTCAATAATAATAATAATAATAATATGTTTTATCTGCCGCAAAAAAAAAAATTCACAACTTACAATCAGTAAGTATTTCCGCATGACGCTGCAAGCAGTGTACAACAAATAGCATATTTAAAAGTTATTTGAAACGTAGATTTTTCATAAATCGCCGAAATATGGGGAAAAAACCTTATTTCACCTGAAGCTTTTTACCAGTGTTTTAAGCAAAAAAGTTTAAAGGTCTGCCTAAAAGCCCTTCAAAATACCTTTCCAACGATATATAGATCACGTCTGTAGCTCATATCGTTTGGATGCTATAGGGGTTTTTAGCGATTTCCCGCTAAACTAGCTTTTTTTTCGAAAAAGTCGTAGGACAAACGTTTCTAGATTTTTGATCGGGAACAAGTCCTCATTCAAACTTTTAAGCTAAATCAACGCTTTGATACTAACAAACAGACAAACAAACAAACAAACAAACAAACAAAAAAAACAGACTGACTTTTCATCTCGTTTTGAGAAGGGCACCAAAAATTTCAATATTAATTATCTTCTGAAACAGTTATCGGATATTGATGATCAAGGTGTCATTCGACGCGTATTTTTGATAAGAATAGTAAAAAAATAAAATAAAAATCGAAAAGGCTCCAACGGCCCCATTTGCTCCAATAATTTAAAATTTTCTCCTCCCACTAACACCTGTTTATCTCGCGAACCCGGTGAGTTTCCAAAAGTCTTGCACATTTGTAAGTATAATTAATACCTTTCGATCGGTACATAACTCGACCCGATCGGACAGTCATAGCAAATTTTCCATTCTTCCTGTGTATATATGCTAGTCGCCTTCGCACCCTTCGTGCTGCTTTCGTCACTAGCGCGGACTGCCGTCCGCAGTGATTAATTGGAAAGTTTAAGTTTATTGTGGAAAAGCATTTTTGAAGAATTACATAAATAATTAATAAAAAAAGATCGTTTAATTTAATGGAATATTTTCAAATTAAATTCAATTAAAAAAATAAAAAATTGAAAATCATTACATTAATTGCAATAGAAATTGAACGATAACTGATGGCTCCAACTGAATGAATTATAAGATCAAAGATCGTTTAAGTAAAATTGCTCTTCTTATTGTTGGTAAAAATAAGTAATCTCAATTAGAGATGGGCACGGGCCTCATTTTTTAGGCCCGTCCCGACCCGAGCCCGAAATTCCTAATGGAAAAAAGGCCCAAGCCCGCCCGATATTTTTGCTATAGGCCAGAACCCGCCCGGCCCCGCCCGAAAAATCAAAATAAAAAAATAAATTGAACGAATATTGGGTCATTTGTGAACATTATTGTTCATTTCGCTCAGTTGACTGCGTGTTCATAAGCGAAATGAGCTTATGAGCTTGTTCAGAAAATGAATAAAATAACTCACGGATATAACGGAATTTTTTGTAGTGTGACCAAATTCGGGTAGCAAAATATTGCAATAGATTTGGCGTCTTCCGGGCTTTGAAGTTAGGCCCGACCCGACCCGAAATGACATTTTTCGGCCCGAACCAGAAAATTTTGTAAAAGGCCCATGGGACCCGAGGCCCGACCCGGCCCGTGCCCATCTCTAACCTCAATCAATAAATAGTCTCAAAAAAAAAAAAAAAGTAAAGTTTTAACAATTAAAATCTAGTTCCTAAAAAATACGATTAATTGAATATTACTTGAACTGCGGAAGTTTGCAGTATTTAAGAAACCTTGAAAACAAATCTTCGTTAACATTTGAAATTGTTACTCAATTCAAGGTAGGCCACGAATATTTAAATAAAAATCATACTATTAAATTATATATTCAAATAGAGTTGGAAGAAACGCACCCGATATTTAAATGCTCTTTTGATTATTTGATGCATTAAATGTGGTATGTAAATTAAATATCTCTCTAAATTGGTTTTAACAATAGTGAATATTTATAATTTCGGCAATTGTTATTAGTTGGCCTTGGGGATGTGTACCAATGTGCACTGTTTAGTGTTTCGTTTATGTTCTGCGTTTCTGCGTTTGCCTTTGCAATTGTGCAAATGTGTTTTGTTTTGATAAATTAGGCTTATCAACTTGGCAACGGCAGCGGGAATAGAAAAGGGGATGGGTATATGGATGGTGCTACGGCAACTGTAAGGCTCCCAACTGCACCGGGAGAGAGAAGAGAGGAAAGTGAGAAACGCTAGCACCGCACCAGGCTGAGGTTCAGAAGCAGGCGCTTCACATGCAACGGCAACAAGAGGCAGAAAGTCTGAGGCAGCGGCAGAAAATTTACAAAATTACCATGCAACACGCTTGAAATTGCAAAAGTTTTTCATTATTCACTTTGTGGCTGCAGTCGAGTCGTCGAGGGAGTGAGATTTTTGCATGAATGAGCAGAACGTGCCAGGCGGGAACCAGACAACGGACGGGAGGAGCAGGAGGAATACGAGAACAAGATGGATGCAAAACACCCACCTCTCGATGGGTGGCCCCCTTCTATTACCCGACCAACGCAAGGCAGTTCCCAAGGACCAATTGAAAAATGTGCAACGGCCAAATAGTATACGCAGCATAAGCATCAGCAGCAGAAGCAGAAGCAGAAACAGAAGCAAAAGTACAAACAACAACTGCAACAGCAGCAGCATCAACCGAGCAGCAGGCAGTAAAAATTTGGAAACAGGCTATTCGCCTAATTAGACGAAGGCGAGAAGAGCTGAAACAGTGCAGAGTGGATGTGGGATGAGGGATGAGAGATGGCAATGAGGCCCAATGCGGACGTAGCCAGCCAAGCGGCAAGAATGATGCCAAAAAATTTGCCAAAAAGATCTCTCTTGGATACTCTTTGCTGTGTCCCATATAATAAGCTAGAAGGCTTGTGATATATGCGACAGAGCTGACCTAGTCATAGATCTAGTTCAACAATATGATTTAAGACCTTCATAATTTTTTAATATTTTACACATTATATAGATGACATATCTGAAAGAACTACAAAGTAGAGTTCTAAGGAATTTCAATTATGTTTTCGGTTGTGCTACCAATGTTTAAATTATTAAAAGATATTCTCTTAATTTTGTGTAGAATGCTGACGAAAATAATATATATTAGTTACACTTTATTGTATTAGTTATTATGAAACTTCTTAAGTGAAAATTTATTATCTGAAATTCCGGGTAAAATCCCGGGTGAGCTTTTTACTAAATATTATTGTAAAAGTCCACTCCGTGAGGGATAAGAATTCGAGAGAATCTAACAAAACTTCCCGTTCGTTCTACATAAAAATGGGCAAGGGATTCAAGTATTTACATCTTTTTGGAGATCTGAATGAGAAACCTGTGAGAAAACCAATGTGAATCAGTTAATCAGATCGTTGGTACTTTTATAATTACAAAAAAATTCATATTTTATTTTATATAATGCATCTGATATATTGTTTCATGTTGTTGTTTCGCAGATTGTTTGGTAATTAGGTATTTCTGTAATAATTTCATGCAGCTGTATTAAATATGAAACCAATTGTAGTACCCTATCTTGCAGTTCATTTTAAAAATTGTTTTACTTCTGGCGCATAGGTCTCAAATTTCTGTTGGCGCTTCCGTTCAGCAGGAAGAAACGCACAGGAATTTTGAACATCGCATCAAAACGTACTTCGAAGTTGGCAGGCAAAAAAAAAAAACCAAAAAAGATTTAGGTTTTTTATTGATTTCTCTTAGACTTTGTCAGTTCATTGCCAGTCGACTTGTACTGCACTTACCGTTGCGTGGATGGACGTCCTGCTATCCAGATGGAAAACAGTGAGATCATAAAACTGGCAAAATCGGTAAGCAAGTGTGCGGCATCTGTTGCAATGGCCAAGCTCTTCGATAGGACGCCACCTGTCGAACGGAGAGTAAAGAGTAAATAAATGCTCAAAAAATTAACTTGCAATCTGTGGGGACAAAGGACACGGGACAGGGGACAAAGCACAGCATCGCTTGGTTAGCTGAACAGCAAAGAGGAGGAGCTGCTGACTCTTTCACTGAACGGACAGACAACAAGTTCGATTTGGAGGAATCAATGGAGAAATGGAGAAAGCAAAGGCAAAAGAGAAATCGAAATCGTAAAGTTATAGGTACAGAGTCAGGGGCAGGGCCAGGGGCACAAAGTGCACATTGTAGGTAATTGCAAAGCGATTAACAGCAACAGCCGACAATGGGGACGACAACGTCGCATTGGCAGAGTTTGAAAATTAAATGTTTATTGCATAACAGCCCACTCCATAAAAGTGGAGGGAGGGAGGTATGGGAGGGATGGTTTGCCACTATGACAGACAGTAAGCTCATCCGGTCGCCATATTGTTGCACTTCCGGTGCTCAGTTTTTAATCGTCTCGTCGTATCGTGCCGTCCTTTTTTGCACGCTTTGTTTGACTGACATTTTACTCAACCTTTTTTCTTCTACTTTGGATTTATTTTTCTTCACTTGCCGAGTCCTCTGAGGTGAATGAAATTAGTTGGGGAATTTGAAAAGAAAAATCAGAATAAAACACCCAGAAAAAAATATGAGGTCCCTAAAAAAATTGGCAGTAGTTCTCAGACGACTCCCTGAGGTAATAACTCACCCACAATTTCAGCAATCATGAAAACCAAACACAAAACACTGGCAATGATCAGCTTACGGCGGGCCTTCAAGTCCACACCCTCGCTATGGGTCCGATGACAATGTTCCCGAACTGTAACAAAAAATTAATATTAAATCATCGATAAATTATGAAGGCAGTTATTCAATTCGAATTTATTATGTAGTTATTTAAATGGAATTTTATGCCGTTCATAATCAACTCAAGTCTAACAGTATTTCACTTCATCCAGCAGATACTCCAATTACTGCAAACTAAAAATAGGCAATCCCTTTACAAGCAACATTCTATTGTATTTATTATTTATATATTATTTATTATTCTGTTTAAGCAATTTTTTTGAGTTCAACATTCTGTACAAGCAACTAAAGTTTTATTTTCCGTTTTAACTCTATAGTAAAACTGAAGAAGAAAGGCAAAATATCAATTTCTTCAAAGCAATTAAAAGCGATTTCAAAAGTAATGCATATTAGCGAAATGATTTTTTACCTGAAACTTCCATGGTCCGTTGTCATGAGTTCACTGAACTTGTGGGAGAGGACGATATACCTTTGGTTAGACTGTACAATTTCGTATTCGAAAATTATTTGAGTGAGATCGAAATAATGAACCGGAGGAAGTTAATCCACTTTGCTATTAAAGCAACTTTTTAAAAAAAAACGCTTAGTGCACTGTGATTCAAGTTTAGATTACAAAGTTGCCCTAATTTATTTAGGGAATATTTACAGTTTATAGTGCAAAGCTAGGAAGTATTTTATAATTAAATTTAATTAAGCTCATTATCACATTTTGCTCCAACGTTCGTGTTATTGTTCACTTTCAGATGGCAACCTTATGTGAATTCATTATTTATTTTAATAATTTTGAAATATAAATATATACAGCAGATATGCTCACCTTAAAATTGTGTTCGTTATCTAAATTTCAGATAGCAACTGCCTTAAAACAATTTCTTTTCGCTCCTGATAAAATTAATTAATCCAACAATGTTTCTTTTGAGAATTGGTGTAAATCACTTCTAGATTGCTATTCAATGCCAGCAAGGAGTTCCACTCGAAAAGGGACACACAGGAATCAAGGTGACAATTCTAAAGATTCAGAAATACCAAAACTAACTGAAATTTTGTGTCTTTTGCTCATTTTCCCGTTAGACTTTTAAAAATACAAGCTGGACCAAGTGGCATATGTGAAGTTTACCCAGTCTGCCCCAGGGATGATGTCAGCTACACCATCTCTCACTCCCTTTTTCAGCCACAGAGTCTCTTCTTCTTCTGTGGTGCATCCTCGTTTTTTGCCATCTGTTATGCCGTTTACTTATTTACAAAACAGGCATTTAAATTTATTTAACATGGTACGTGAATAACGACCACCAACGCTGTTTGCAATGGTTGCCACGCCTCTGAATCGGCAGTCCATTCCTATGCCCCCATATCCTGACTTTGCTCACACATGGGCAGAGCTGGAAGCCTGGTATGGCTGGGAACCAGAGTTTCCCGGTTTTGGTGTCAGCGACAGGCTGGGCCTGTTGGCCGGGTCGGGTCGAGTCGCGTAGGGTTGGGTTGGCAAGGAGCAGTCTATTACATACTTTATTGCATTTGTCGCAGCCGTATTTCATGCTTTGTCATTTCCGCTGCACTTTCTTTGCACATTTTTACTGCGCTTCTCTTGATTCTTCCCCCTTTTCCACTTTCGTGTTGTGCAGTTTTCCTTTGTTTCAGGATGAGGGGTTCAGGGAAGACAGGAGCAGAAGCAAAAGCTTGAACTGAAGCAGGCGAAGCACGATACACATGCAGAATGTGCATATGCTTGGCTTGAAGCTTGTGTGTTGCGCGGTTTCTTCATTTGAATTCAGCACAAGGACGGCGTCTGCCTTCTTCGCCTTCTTCGAGTCTCCTCCTGCACACTAGCAGTAACAATGCCAGCAGCGATATTAAATTCTAGGCCAAGCGCAAAGGTACGAATTCCCAATCCCAATGCCACATGAACATTTCACCTATTAGAGCTGCACACACAGTTTGCCGCTTCGACTGGCAGCTGCTCCAGCTACTTGCTACTTGCTCCTTGGATCCTTGGCTCCTTTCATCTCATGCACGTTGTCGTTCTCGTTCTCAGCTCAGTCATCGTCATCGTTGCAGCTGATGCATAAAAATCATCATACTTGCAATTTAAACAACTCCAATCCGTCTGCATCTTTAATTGGTCACATTTCTCGGCTCCTTCTGTTTGTTTGCGTCAATGTGTGGGAGTGAGGCACCAGTCTTGGCCATGGTTACTTGGCATTCATTGAAGTCTCGAACTCTTTTTCCCTCGAACGACAGAAATATACACACCTCGTGAATAATAAAAGATCAACTTTCATACAAAGTAGTAATTATACACAAATAAATATTGTTACTCGTTCTTAAATTGAATCTTTCACTTTAATTAATCTTAAAGCTTGGTAAGACTCAAATAACGAAAAATATTTACTTGGACTTACACATCTTACAGTATTTTGATAACAAACAGATCGTAAAACAGAATACTTAATATAAACGAGTAATTTAAAAATCGAGTTATGTAAGGTTTGATCAAATAACATATTCGGACTTAACCCATTTTATGCTGCGATACAAAACTTAGTTTGTTTTTCATTAAAAACCACCTTTTTTGGCTAATTGGGACTTTCTAAAATCGAATATGATGTTAAAAATCAAATTAAAATTCATATTTTTTAAAACATAAATACTTTTTAAAATTAAACTTAAATTAAATTTTTCTTTTTTAAATATGGGATGACCAGAGTAAAATTTATCTGGATTTTCTAATTTTCTTAATTTTCTATTGAATACATTGAGTTTTATAAAAAAATCACTCTGAAAATTACAAATTTTGCTAGTCGAACTGCTGCAGAAAATGGGTTAAGACAACCCAGTATAAAATTTCAATATTTTTGTATGTTCACAATTTTAAAATATAAACATTCTGATGCAAATTCGATCTAATACTACTAAGTCAATTAAGTATTTTAGTTAAAATCAATCAAGTAATAATCATGGTGCTTGTAATTTAAACTAATTAAAAGTTAATAGTTAGGATAATATATAATAAATGTGTTGAAAATTATGACCAATGAACTGTTTCAATTGTTGCTTGGAGCAATTAGTGCTTATAAATCTTTATAGATTCAACGATTATTCCTTCGGCCTAGTTATTAATAACATATGTAATTAAAATTTAAAGATATGTTCTACTCGTTTACTGTTCAATAATAAGCTGTCTTTATTTGCAGCAACTGGGAGGCAACATTATACATTGCGATCCCTGAATCTGGCAGGAAACGACATCACCGAAGTGACAGGTGGCAGCCTGGACTCGTCGCTGGCGAGTGGAGGTGATAACAGTTCGCAGCCCTCCAGTTTGGCAGCGGTGCAGACCAGGATGGAAGCGAACAATGCGTTGCATGTGGCAGCTACAGGAAGTGGAAGTGGAAGTGGAAGTGTCGATCGATCGGGAATGCGTCCATTTGATCAGCTGCAGAAGCTGCTTTGGCTGGACTTGACCAACAACCGGATAACTCATGTGGCAGCCAACTACTTGTCACGATCGCTGGTCACCATGGATCTGTCCAGCAATCTGCTAAGTGTCTTTCCTCAGCAATTGTTCGAACAGTTGCCGGAACTGCGGATTGTGAGTCTGCGGGACAATCTGCTGAGGAGTGTGCAGTGGAAGGAGGTGCCGGGACGACCACTGCGAATGCATCTGTAGAAGCTGGACCTTGGCCAGAACTGCATTAAAAACTTGGAATCGGATTATTTTTAGCAGAACTACACGAATGTCCACATCCGGGAGGAGGTCTTCCGGGCCACGGGGATTGTGCATCTCGTGCTGGCCTTCAACGTCATCGGACGCGTTCATCCCGCTGTATTTGAGGGTCTCACCGATACCCTGGAGTACTTGGACTTGGAAAGGAATCGACTGACCAGTGTGCCGGTTGCCATCTCCTCATTGCATCGTCTTAGATACTCGTATCTGACCTCCAATCAAATCAATCAGTTGAACAATTTGCCCTCATTCACGGAGAATCTGAAAGTGCTGAGTTTGAGTGGCAATAACTTTGAGTGGCCATGATACCCGTATTGGGATTAAAGAACTACACACAATTGTCATATCTGAACATGGGATACAACTCCATAGCAGACATTCCCGAAGGCATCTTCGCCGTGGACGGTTGGGGGGAAATCTGCAGACGATTCTGTTGAGGAACAACAAAATAACCCATCTCCATCTGGGTTCCTTTGCCGGCTTGGATCAAATCCAGGAGATCAGTCTGAGTTTCAATGACATTACCATACACCATGCACTGGTCTTTGAGAACGTTTTGCACACGCTGAAAATACTGGAACTGTCCTTTGCTGTATTTCCCGCTAGAAGCGTGGAATCGCTGGATCCCTTGGACGCCCTACTGCCGCTTTCGCAGCTCATCTGGCTTGGCCTGGACAACAACAACCTGAAGACCATCTCCAATGAGTCCTTTGCGCAGATGCGAGAGCTCAGCTACATCAATTTAAGCTTCAATCAGCTCAAGTCTCTGCCCCGCGGACTCTTTCTGCCCGATGCCCACAGTCATCTGGTGGAGATTGAACTCTCCTACAATGGCCTGGAGCGTTTGGAGCCACAGACCTTTCACAACTTGGGAGACTTGCAGACGCTCAACCTGCAGTCGAATCGCATTCGCAGCATCGCTCGTCACGCCTTCCACAACATGGAGTTCCTGCGCTACATTGATCTCTCCCACAATCGTCTGAGCAACATCTCCCATGCCGCCTTCACCATCCTCCCCAACTTGGCCGCTCTGGATCTCATGCACAATCAGTTGTGCTCAGTCTCCCTCAAGTCCTTCCATTATGTGTCCAATGCAACGACTCCGCTGCGACTCAACCTGAGTCACAATCACATCTCGCTCTTTGATGACGAGCTGAGCAGCTACATGTACATCTATCAGCTGGACATCAGTCACAATCATGTGGCCAAGTCGGACAGCTTTACCAATCTGGCGAATACTCTTCGCTTCCTCAACATGGCCCACAATTCGTTGGGCAGCCTGCAGAGTCATGCCTTTGGGGACTTGGAGTTCCTAGAATTTTGAATCTATCCCACAGCAATCTCAGCTCGCTGCGACGTAGTAGCTTTCAGGGCCTAAATAGTCTGCAGGAGCTCGACTTGAGCCACAATCAGTTGGATCAACTGCAGGCGGAGCAGTTCTATAATCTTCGCAAGCTGAGGATTCTGAGGATTTGTTCGAATCGATTGCGGGCTCTGCCTCGGGAGGTCTTTATGAACACTCGCCTGGAGTTTCTCGACATTTCCGACAATCAGTTGAGAGTCTGGCCCGTTCCGGCTTTTACGGATATCGGGTTTACTCTGAGATCGAATGGAAATGGAAATGGAATATTTGGACGCCTTCATGTTTGTGAACTCACAGTTCCTCTATGACATTAGTTTGGCCCACAATCGCATAACCATTCTGCCGGACAACACCTTTAGTTTCCTCAACAATCTGACCAATCTGGATCTCTCCGAGAATCCTCTAGTCACCACCAATCTCCGCGAGGTCTTCGTGCACACCCCAAGGGCTCGCAAACTGAGCCTCCACCACATGGGACTCTACGTGCTGCCACCTCTAAAGCTGCCGCTGCTCTCCTACCTGGACGTCAGTGGCAACTACCTGCAGGAGCTGTCTCCTCTCGGTCTCCTGCGTCATCTGCGCCACGTGAACATCTCCCACAACAAGTTAGTCAATGCGAGCTGCGCCGTGGATCATCTGCCAACCTCGGTCAGAGTTCTTGACCTCGCTCACAATCCCATCCGTCGGATTACCATGCACGATCTGATGAGTCTGCGGCATCTCTCGGAGCTCAATCTGCTCGACATTAAGGTGGCCAATCCCCAGGCCTTCTCCAAGCTGCGTTCCCTCCGCAAGCTCCACGCCAGCTCGCATGCGAATCTCGGAGAGATCGTCGCTCGGCTGCCTGGCTTGCAGGAGTTGAGGGTTCACTGCCTGGAGCCCAACATTGGGGGCCAACTGCTGACCAAGCTGGCCAACAACACAAAGCTCCAACTGGTGGAGCTGTATGGCAGCAATGTGCAGACCATTTCCCCCGATGTCTTCGCTGGCCTCTCACGCAACCAGCGACTTCAAGTGAAGATTTGCCACACACGCATTTCCGACTTACCGCCGGGCATTTTCTACACACTTCGCGAGGTGCCGCATTTATCCATCGATATCTCGCACAACCGCATCAATGCCCTCGCTGCCGACAGCTTCTATCCGAACAAGAGCTACTGGGACACGGTGGGCACCCGCAGCATTATGGGCGGACTCATCACATCCCACAATCCCCTCGACTGCGAGTGCGGACTGGTCTGGTTTGGACACTGGCTGAGGCGATGGCTGCGCGAGTCGGCCCAGATCAAAGTCATACAGAAGGACGATCTCAAGCGCATGGTCCAGGTGGGTTTCCAAATAGTCGCTCTATAATCTCTTTAATGCACCTCTTTATTTACTTCTTTAATTTGTATTTTTTGCGTGTCGCAAAAGTTACCCCTATCGACTGCCGATATGCGCGTAAGCTTTTCTATTTTTTTTATATCTTTAAAATCCAGCAGAGAACTGATTATGAGTTTCTTTGAAAACCTAGCTCTGCTGGATTCTCAACAATTCGGTTCACCGAAGATAGATTTCAAATATAAAGTTTTAATTTAATTTGATCTCTTGTTTCTTAAATCTCGATAGCGGGCTCGTGCCAATACGTGCCATGATCCCACGTCGGGTCGACACCTGCCCATTCTGGAGATCTTTCCCGAGGATCTGCTGTGTCAGGCCAGTGCCTTGAGCAGCTCCGGGCAGCGCATCTTTCTGTTATCCTTTGCAGCGGCGTTAACGCTGCCTCTGTTCACCATGTCCCTTTGATGTTGGCCCTAGCTGCTGGACTTGGCCAAGTAAGTTGCCTTGGCCTGCGATCATCTCATCTGAGGATAATGGCGCATGGCAATTGGATGATATTGTACATAACGTTGAACATAATAACTAATCGCACTTGGAATTAGCTAATGAACCCTAACAATAACGAACAGCAAATCGGTTTATGTCCACTCGTAACTTTAAGTTTTATAAATAGACATATACATACAATTATAACAATTATAGACATATGAATTAGGACTCCAAAAACTGCGGCACGTTGTCGCAGTTGCCAAGCGTCGTGCGTTGCGGAGTTTCGATTAAAATAACTACAAACATATAAAGATAATACGATATTTAAGCACTAGCTGTCAGATAGGTTGGAATTTCAGAATGCCACCAGTATTTTTTAAAAGAATCAGTAGTATTCGGGTATAAGTTACATAAATATCTTTCCAAAACAGTTCCTACTAGACGCATTACTACGAATATTTTGTCTCTAATCTTATCTATTATTATTTAAAGTGAAATTTTTAACTTTTAAACTGATCACACTGGTATTTTTCATATCGTAAAGTGAATATTCCATAAAATTTTTGCTTCCAATACTTAAACTTCCAGAAAAGGATTTACTCTAAAGCTGGCTTCACACGAGCACATTTTTAAGGAAACATTTTGTCAAAAAGCTGTGCTTGTCGTGTAACTACACTATATTTTAAAGATTCGGTGAAAAACTGACGCTCACCGATGGAATAGAACGTGTTCTATTTCCACGTTCTATTAACACGTTCTATTCCATCGGTGAGCAATGGTGAGCGACAATGATAGTTTTTGACAAAAAGTGTCGCTAAAAAAGTGCTAGTGTGAAGCCAGCTTAAGTAAAATTATTCTCTTGAATTACAATTGCAGCCGATGTTTTTAAACGGACCTTGTTTCCAAAGCATGAAAAAGATTAGATCAATAGAGCTAAACAATGTGATTTTATCAACAGCTTTAATGCTTACTTCGCTGAATCAAATTAAGACATTCATAATTAAACAATTATCGACCATTTTCTTAGTGAAAGTAAATATTTTCTTTACTGTTGTCTTCATCGAGTTTATGGCTATATACCAAACATACATACATTTTCGTTTTTTGTGCTGTTACAACATTTTGAGTCTCATTCAAATTCATTATCTCTGGCCTTTATCTATCTGACATTGTCCAATTACCCGTTATTATATAAGTGTCTCTCAGACACCCTATCAAATGACCGTTAGGTAATTTTAGTTCAGCTCCCTCAGCATGGCGCTGTGTCTTGGCCAACTTAAGGGTAATTAATGCAATTGATTACACACAGCGGACATATAATGATTCCTAATAACTGGCAAACACTCACACACACACACACCCACATATATACACACACATCCACATACATTTAGAGTGTAGTTAATGAACACTTTTGCATCTATAGATTTATTAGACGGATAAGTTGTTAATAATAGTTTATTTTTAAAGCTGAAAACAATTCTAGATACAAATGTTTAATATAAATAATATAGCAGAAGGCCAATAAGTATATATATAAATATATGAATAAAGAAACGATAATATTATATATAAATATGCATATGATATAAACGATCAATTGGTTAGCAATTATAATGGTTTTTTAATGAACGTAGAAAATGCCACATTGCACAATTACTTGTACAACTAAAAACGAAAATGGTAAATGATAAATGATAACACACATGACAAGCAGAATGAGAAATGAACTAAAATGACGTTTTCCAACTTATGCGGCAGTCAATTTTGAACACATATATAAGTACATATCAGTTTTTGGCGAAAAAGTAATACAATGTCATAATAAAACATAATGAAAAGCGTAAACATTTACAGAGTGCACACACTGAAAAACAGCAAGGAAACACAATGAATCCCAATTAAAGGCCTGTCTCCAGCACCGCGAAATTTTTATGTTAGGAATTTGCTATTTATTTCGTGTGTGTGGGACATAAATAAAACAGCTGTGCTTTTTATACAGCGCCAATTTTGAAAGTTCAACCAATGTAAAAAAAAAATAAAAAAATGAACTCTGACGATAAAGTGATTGTGTTGGTGGCGGAATATATTGTTGCAAAAACCGTTTCATCTCACTTTTTGGGTTTGCGCACAGTTTTTTTTAAATTTTTTCAATCGACACTAGCGAAATAATTGTCGACAATATATTCCTGAGCTGTGCATCAGCTGTTCTCTCAGTCCACACACGCTGTCGATATGCCAATTATCGATATTTATTTGTGGATTTCGTTTAAGTTGCTGGATACTCAAGCAACAAAATCATAAACGAAAAGTTTCGGCCACAGTTTTTATATGAAGTTTGACAGTTATTTTTATTTTCCGCGGTGCTGGATACTATGCTTAAATGGAAAAAATTATAAAATACCTTTATTATTTTCTTCTGTTTTTTGTTTTTTTTTTTTGTGTTTTTTGTTACAACAATGACAATCGTGATACTAATTGTAGTTGTTTACACGACGATGATGCAAAATGCACAAGTATAATAATAATATTAAATAAATAACTCTATTCAATGGGGCAAATGAATAAATCAGTTATAATACCAGAACCTCAAAATACATATATGTAAATGGAAAAACATATGTACATATTTATATATTAAAGCCGCTGGACATGGAACGTAGCAATTTTACTATTCAAAGTGTGTTTTTACTGCGGAAACGTTGTGAAAAAAGAGCCCAAAGCATTTTTATTAATAAATATAATATTGTATATATATACATAT
>JAWNPO010000198.1:0-11002 GCA_035047525.1 Drosophila quinaria
AACGATCCTTTAGGCCGGGCTAACTCGGTCGATTGTAAAAGGTTCGTGCAACGAATTTATAGTTGCCTGTTTTGCGAATAAATAAGGACTCAGTAGATTTCAATTTCAATGGATTTATTATGCGACTCCTGGCCGACTCTTTAACTTAAATCTTAATATTAGGATAAGTTGGGTTGTTCTGAGGGTCCTGCGTCGCTCGTCCTAGGTCGTCCTTGACGTCGTCCTTCGGAATCCCACGGCTTCTCTCGTCTCTCGTTCTTCGATGAACGGCTCCTGCGGCAACAAAGACTGCCGAATGTCCTGCCAGAGCAAGGACTGCTGAGTGGATCCTGCGGCAGCGAGAATTGCTGGATGTCCTGCCCAAGCAAGGACTGATGAAAGGATCCTGCGGCAACGAGGATTGATGGATGTCCTGCCAGAGCAAGGACTGATGAAAAGATCCTGCGGCAACGAGGATTGATGAATGTCCTGCCAGAGCGAGGACTGATGAAAGGATCCTGCGGCAACGAGGATTGATGAATGTCCTGCCAGAGCAAGGACTGATGACTTGATCCTGCGGCAGCGAGGATTGATGAATGTCCTGCCAGAGCAAGGACTGATGAAAGGATCCTGCGGCAACGAGGATTGATGAATGTCCTGCCAGAGCAAGGACTGATGAAAGGATCCTGCGGCAACGAGGATTGCTGGATGTCCTGCCAGAGCAAGGACTGATGAAAAGATCCTGCGGCAACGAGGATTGATGAATGTCCTGCCAGAGCAAGGACTGATGAAAGGATCCTGCGGCAACGAGGATTGATGGATGTCCTGCCAGAGCAAGGACTGATGAAAAGATCCTGCGGCAACGAGGATTGATGAATGTCCTGCCAGAGCAAGGACTGATGAAAGGATCCTGCGGCAACGAGGATTGATGAATGTCCTGCCAGAGCGAGGACTGAAGAAAGGATCCTGCGGCAGCGAGGATTGATGAATGTCCTGCCAGAGCAAGGACTGATGAAAGGATCCTGCGGCAGCGAGGATTGCTGAATGTCCTGCCAGAGCAAGGACTGATGACTTGAGGATTCTTACCCGATGTGTGCTAGCGCGATTCTCGAACTCGACTGACTTCCTGAGTCAGCGATTGCATGCGCTTTTATAGGCATACGCTCCCTGCTCACTCAACGATGCTCGTTTCGCTACTCGTCCAGTTAACAGTTAATCTATGTTAACTGTATTTGCCCGTTCCAATTTGCCCATGGGCGTAGCTACCTGTAATTGTTGTGGGGAACACATATTGTTCCTCACACTCCCCCCTTTCTTCGGGAAAAGAAAAATAAAAACACCTGTTTTGTTCGTCGCATGCTTGTTTTTTTTTTCTTTTTTTTTTGTTTTTTTATTTATAACTTTTTCCCCTCACCGGGCTGGCGCTCTCTGAACGCCCGGATCGTGCCCTGCCCGGCCTTCAACTTATAGCGCACGCCTCCACTCCACACTAACCGTATGCGCCGCCTCCTCGGATTCAGCATCCGTGATGCCCGGCTCACCTCGCTCGGCCACGCTACTCCGATGAGCTCGTCGAACAACTTCGGTCCCGGTGGGCGTTCCTCCAGAGACAGACCTCGGCCCGGCGTCATTGGCACCTCCCTCTGCACCACCGGGTCGTAGCGTGACCGTGCCGGCTCCTCGTCCGAATCCACGATTGTGATGACGGTGGGCGTCAGCGGCCGTACGGGCAGCGGCGCTACTGCTGCTGGTTGCGCCCTGGGCTGGGCCGTTGTTGGTGCTGGCCGCTTCGTCATGGGCAACGTCAGCTGCGTCATCGGTCGAGCTGCTGCTGGCTGCGCCTCAGGCTGGGCCTTTGGCAATGCCGGCGGCAACTGCACCATTGGCAACGCTGGCTGCGCAGTTGGCAGCGCTGCTGGCTGCGCCCTGGGCTGGGCCGTTGCCAGTTTTAGCAGCCGCACTCGCGGCAGCGCTGACTGCGCAATTGGCAGCGACGCTGTTGACTGCTGCTGCTGCTGCTGTGCCGGCTGCTGCTTCTGCTGCTTCGGCTGCTTCGGCTGCTTCTGCTGCTTCTGCCGCCTCGGCTGCTTCTGCTGCCTCTCCTGCTGTTCCAGCTGCTGCTCCGGCTGCTGCTCCGGCTGCTGTTGTTCCGGCTGCTGCTGCTGCTGTTGTTCCCGCTGCTGCTGCTCCGGCTGCTGCTGCTGTTGCTGCTGTTCCGGCCAGTGAAACGCCGTTCCCGCCGACCCTGGGGACACCGTGGGTGGCGGCGTCAACCCAGCCTCCACAGCCGGATCGAGGATCGGGGATGCCGACAATTCGAGCACGTCGGACATCGCCCCATCCAGCTCCAGCCGTGGGAGCTTTCGCGAGTTGCGGCGGTGCGGGTGGAAAGGCAGCCGCCTGGCTGGCCTCTTGCTCCCCTGCTGCTGCTGCTGTTGCTGGCTCATCTTCACTGGTGACGTGTACTAATTCCTTTGGTCACTGCATGCGGGCGGCTGCCCTTTTTATAGGCCCGCCACGCATGCGTTTCTCTCTATTCTCGGTTTTGCCCTTTGCCCAAATTCCGCTAGCTTTGAATTGGCACTTATACATGTACAATATTCGACATAGCTATTTTGCTATGCTGAATTGCAATGTGGAATGTTCTAGTACAGCGGGGACTGTACCGAAACGTATGCATATGACGCCGGTATTTTTACCGAAATCTTTGCGTATTTGCATAATCTAGCCAAGTGCGGGACAGACAACCCGAGAGAGACACAGTTTTTTTTTCCCTTGTTGAACATTGTTACACACGCATGTGCAATTTGCTCTCGTCGCTGAGCTGGGAGAGAGCGTCACCAGTTTCGTAGTTTGCACATGCATTTGCTCTCTCTCTCTCTCTTTCTTGAATGTAAAGTGTTATTAATGAAGAACTTTGCAAGTTTCCATGAGAGAAACGAAACGGGACTTGGTTCTAGACATATACATATATATGGAATATATGTATGTATGTCTCTCCCCTCTCTAATGTTGTTTTGTTTTTAATTGGAAAACAACAGTTAGTTTGAAAGCCGAAAGCGAAAATGAAAATTTAACAATTATTATTAATTGTTATAATTTAAAAATGCATTTGCGAAGGCCAAAGTCAATTTAAAAATTTTTTTTTTGACTTTGGCACTGGGTCGATTTGAACCCGCGCCACCGGTTTTGCAGTGGCCAACCGCAACCAGTGCGCCATGCTCGCGCCCCGAAAGTAGCAACTTAACCGCCACGTTAAGCACTGTTGGATGTCTACTGCTTTAACTACTGTTTGCCCTGCTGACTACTGTGCGCGGTTGACTACTTGCTGGACTGCTTACTATTGCAAGCAGTCGACTACTTGCTGTTTGTTCTAAAAATAGCTTTGTGTACTGCATATTTCAGCGAGATCAACTCCCGAAAATGTAAACAAACAAAAAAATTATTATTATTATATTTTTTTTTTTTATTATACTGGCATGCTGTAATATTGATTCATTACGCCCTTTCCTTTTTTTTTTTGGTGGGCGTGGCCATTTTAGGGTGGACCAAAAATTTAAAAAAAAAATTAAAAAAAAAAAATTCCCTTTTTAAGTTCCTCGTTCGTTTTTTTTTTCCCCTTTTGTTCTCTGAGTGACAACCGGGCGTGGCCATTTCTTTAGGGTGGACCAAAACAAAAAAAATTTCTTATTATTTTTTTTTTCCCTTGTTAAGTTTTCTCGTTCTTTTTTTTTGTTATATGAGCGGCAACTGGGCGTGGTCGTTTTAGGGTGGACCAAAAAAATATAAAAAAATTATTTTTTTTTTTTTCCCTCTAAAAAAAAAATTATTATTTTTTCCTTTTTGTTTCCCTTTTTTTTTTGTTATATGAGCGGCAACTGGGCGTGGTCATTTTTTAGGGTGGACCAAAAAAATCTAAAAAAAATTATTATTTTATTTATTTTTTTTTTTTTTGCCCCGTACACGCGTAGTATTTGCCCGGCTCATTGTTTTCCCTTTTGCAGAGGAATCATGCAGGCATTAGGGTGGACCAAATTTTAACAAAAAAAAAAAAATCTCATTATTATAATTTTTTTTTTTGTCGAGCGTGTATTGTTTTGCCTTGTTTTCTTTTCTTATATATAGGCGTTTTCGTTGTATGGGCGTGGCCTCAGCAGGGTGGGCGTTTTTTTCCCCGTTTACAAAAACCATATGATTTAGTCTGACCTGTGCTCCCCCGTCGTCACCTGTGGCTTTAGGCTTCCAACGTGTGCCCGTTTTATCTTGTTGTCCGTCAGTGATTGCAGTTTGCATATTACGGGCGACACGAAATCTATGATCCGATAAGGTCCGCCAAATCTTGGTGCCAGTTTTGCTGCGAATCCATCCGCCGCGTTGGACAGATGATGCTCCTTCAGCCAGACTTTGTCGCCCACGCTGGGTTTCCATGGCCTCCTTCGCAAGTTATAGTGCCGAGCCTGGTCCTGGGCCGCCTTTTCTAAGCTCCTGCGCACTATCTCGAAAATTTCTTTGAGCTTTTCGGCATTGGCTCGTGGCTCCTGTGTAGCTTGTCCTGTGCCGATGGCCACCTCATCGTAAAGTGCTCGTGGCAGCCGAGGCTCTCGGCCCTGAGTCACGAACGCTGATGAGTATCCCGTTGACGCAGTCACACTGGTGTTGACGGCCAACGTGATTTCTGGAAGAGCCTCATCCCAGCACCTCTGATTTGCTCCTGCAAATTGAGCTATCATCGTTTTTACAGTTCGGTTAGCTCGTTCCGTCGGGTTTTCTTGTGGTGTGTATGGTGCTGTGTATTGGTGCCTCACACCCATGTCCTGGAGAAAAACCTTAAATGACTTGCTAGTAAACTGAGCTCCGTTATCGGTAATGAGTACCTTTGGAACCCCGAATCTTGCCAGAATCCTTTCTCTGAATGCCTTCTGGAGTGTCGCGGCCGTTGCACTTCGTAGAGGCACCAGCTCAGTCCATTTTGAAAACCGATCGATAAACACCAGAAGTGTCGTGTTGCCGTGTTTCGATCGTGGTAACGGTCCAACGAAATCTGCGCACACTGTAGCCCAGGGCTCCTCCGGGATCTGTGTGAGCATTTGTCCGGCCGCCTGCAACTGGTTAGGCTTGTATTGCTGACAAACCTCACAACGTTGTACGTATGCCCGAACGTCTCGGTGTAATCCCGGCCAATAATAGCGTGCTGCCACCCTGGCGATCGACTTCCGTGTGCCAGTGTGTCCCGCCGCCGCTGAATCGTGGTTTTCTTGTAGCACTCGCTGTCTCTCGTCCTTTGGAACGCATAGTTTCCAAGATGGTACGTCCTCATGGCCGGCGCGATGCGGAATGTGCCTGTACAGATTTCCAGAGTCCTCCCTGTAATCTGGATATTTCCGTGGCTCCTTGTGGATCTTCTCCAGCATCTTATGGATCCATTTACATTGAGCGTTGCCAGCTAATGTTGTCTGTTCCTGGACTTTGACCCGTGCACATACGTCTTCGCTCAATGGTTGTCTGGACAATGCATCTGCTACCACATTCAACTTTCCTTTGCGATATGCCACCTCGAAATCGTACTGCTGCAACTCCAATGCCCATCTTGCGATGCGACCGGAAGGACTCTCGATGGAATTTAGCCATTTTAGGGCCATGTGGTCCGTAATGACAGCAAAATGGTATCCTTCGAGATATGGTCTCAACTTCCGGATCGCCCAGACGATCGCCAAGCATTCTTTCTCTGTTGCAGAGTAATTTCTTTCGGCACCGTTAAGCGTCCTACTGGCATACGCGATTACTCGCTCTTCTCCGCCGGAGCCTTGTGTAAGGATTGCTCCCAGGCCATAGTTGCTCGCATCGGTCTGCAGAGTAAATTGTTTGCTGAAGTCGGGGCACGCCAGGACTGGTGCTTTCGTCAGTTTTTCCTTCACCTTTTCGAACGCTTGCTGGTGCTCCTCTGACCATACCCATTTGACTCCTTTCTTTAGCAATCCACCAAGTGGGTGAACCGTGTTGGCGAAGTCGGGGACGAATCTCCTGTACCACGACGCCACTCCCAGGTATTGCCGTAACTCCTTTACATTCGAAGGTGGTTTCAATTGCGAAATTGCAGCCACTTTCTCCGGGTCGGTGCATATACCGTGCTCCGTCACCCTGTGACCCAGGTACTTCAGTTCCTTTTTGAAGAAGTCACATTTGTCGACGTTAATCCTTAGATTCGCGGCCCTTAGTCGTCGAAACACTTCTTTTACGTTGTTCTTGTGTTCCTCCAACGTCTTTCCAATGATGATTATGTCGTCCAAGTATGCAAAGGCATGTGGTAGCATTTCCGGTCCGATTACTCGATCCAGCGCTCTCTGGAATGTTGCTGGTGCCGAATGGAGTCCAAATGGCATCACTTTCCACTGGAACAATCCTCTGCCGGGTACGGTAAAAGCTGTCAATGGACGACTCGCCTTCTCCATTGGTATTTGCCAATACCCGTCTTTTAAATCGAGGCTTGTGATGTAGTGAGCCTCCCGCAGTTGGTCCAAAATGTGATGAACCCTGGGCAGCGGGTATGCATCTTTGACCGATCGGTTATTGAGCTGCCGGAAATCGACACACAACCGCCATTTGCCAGTCTTCTTCTTAACCATGACGATCGGGGCGCTGTGTGGACTGTTTGATGGCTCGATGCATCCTTTTGCCAGCAATTCGTCGACCTGTTTGTTTATTTCCTCTTGCATTTTCGGGTTCTTTGGGAAGTAGCGTTGTTTTATCGGCCGATCGTCGTGCATCACGATTCGGTGCTCCGTAACTGGTGACGTTCCTGTCATGGAAGCAAATGCGGCTATTTCCTGTCGTAGGAATTGATCTATGGCCACATCCGCATGTAAGGGTTCACCACTCGTCTCGCCGTTATCCATGTGTCTTTCTTCCTCTGCCTTCTTTTGTTCTCTTGTTGTTGCCTGCTCCTGTGTTCTTCGTTCTTGATTTTCCTGCTGCCGTGTTTCGTGTTCCCGTGATCCTGGCTCCTGTGTTAATGGCTCCTGTGCTTTTTGTTCCCATGTATTGACTACCGAGAGTCTCTCCTCCTGATCTTTGTTGCGCCGTCGACGAGCCGGAATACGTACTTGTATACCGGCACACTCGAACATGGTTCCCATGGTGGACAGGAAATCCCATCCCAGCACCAATTCGTCGATGACTCCCGGTAGTACAAGTAATGCCAGATCCACTTGCCTGTCTCCCAGTCCGATCTGTACCTCCACTTGCTCCGTCACTCCGCTGGACCGTCCATCCGCCAACCGCACCTGTCTTTGTGTCGCCCCCAGTTCAAATCCTTCCTCCACCAATGTCAATGCCAATTCCTCGCTAACAAAACTGCTCGTTGCTCCAGTGTCGATTGTAGCGGAGTAGGAACTGTTGCCGATTTGAACGGTAGCTGACAGGCGGTGGCCCTCGTCCCTCAAAGCGCCGACTAGTTTTGTGGAGCTGCCTCTATCGGCATCCGCTCGCTCCTGGGAGCTGGACGCCGATGGTCGTTTCCCGATCGGCAGCATTGGATTGTGCGACATCCGATTCGCCCACACATCCAGCAAAATATCAGGATCTCGTTTTGGCATTCCCTCGCCCAGTGACCCTCACGCCCACACCTCCTGCATGCCTGTGTTGGGTTTGGTACGTGCGTCGGTGGTCCTGAGAATGCCCTCGGAGTTGGCTGAGGCTGTGACCTGGCATGTTCGGCGCATCGGGTACATGAAGCGTTGCTTTCCCGTGGTCTAGAGTCCTCAATTGCCATTAGCCGTGACCGGTTTTGCCGAGTGTGTTGCCGTAGTCTCTCCCTGTCCCGTTCCAGTTCCTCAAACTCTTCGGCCAACTGCATCAGTTCGATCAGACTGCCATTCTGATACGGACGTGCAAACGCTCGGAAATCTGGGAGACTGCAGCTGTAGATTTGATGCCGTTCGCGCTCTTTAGAAAATCGGAGGGGTCGCATCAATGTTTGCATCTCTACCATGAATTTCTTGAAGGGTTCGTCGATGCCCTGTTTCCGACGAGTGACTTCCTCCAGCAGCTTCGGGAAGTAGTCCCTTGGTAGGAAGAACTCCTGGAAGCTGGTTACGAACGATGTCCAGGTTTTCCAGTGTTCGTTGTTGGCGATGTACCATTTCAGGGCTGTGCCTTTCAGTAGTTCTGGCATCGCTCTGGGGACAAGATCCAGGTCTAATCCATATGTTTCAGCCGACCACTCCACCTGTTCCAGAAATTCTAATGGCTTCGAACTTCCGTCGAACTTGAAACTCCATTCTCGAACTTGTTTGGCCACTGCTGCGTAGTCCCTGACAGGGTTCCTTTCCCCGCTTGTCCTATGTTCTGTGTTCGTCTGGTTTTGTGGGAATGTCGATGAAGTTTCCCAGAGAGCTCTCCGTTCCTCCCGCTTCCGGTCTTCTAATCGACGTGCCTCCTCACTTGTTGACATATAATCCATTTTTGCTAGGGACGCCGCCGTTCTATTCACGTCTAGATTTTCTAGTTGAATGACGGGTGTCCTGAATGGAGAATTTTTTCCGTGCTTCCTTGCCAATGCGTCTATTCGTTCGGCGTGGGGAGCGTGTCCCTCGTTGGCTTCGACCCACTCGCCGAACTCCTTTCGCATGGCGTCCACTGTGCCTGTGAGCTCGATCTTAAATTCGCTACCATATTGTAGTAGCTCCTCCCTCTTGAGGTTGTATATCCACGTTCGTACCATTCTGAATTTTCTCTGGCCTTAATATTCGCAAAACCCTGCACGTTGGGCGCCAGTTGTAACGATCCTTTAGGCCGGGCTAACTCGGTCGATTGCAAAAGGTTCGTGCAACGAATTTATAGTTGCCTGTTTTGCGAATAAATAAGGACTCAGTAGATTTCAATTTCAATGGATTTATTATGCGACTCCTGGCCGACTCTTTAACTTAAATCTTAATATTAGGATAAGTTGGGTTGTTCTGAGGGTCCTGCGTCGCTCGTCCTAGGTCGTCCTTGACGTCGTCCTTCGGAATCCCACGGCTTCTCTCGTCTCTCGTTCTTCGATGAACGGCTCCTGCGGCAACAAAGACTGCCGAATGTCCTGCCAGAGCAAGGACTGCTGAGTGGATCCTGCGGCAGCGAGAATTGCTGGATGTCCTGCCCAAGCAAGGACTGATGAAAGGATCCTGCGGCAACGAGGATTGATGGATGTCCTGCCAGAGCAAGGACTGATGAAAAGATCCTGCGGCAACGAGGATTGATGAATGTCCTGCCAGAGCAAGGACTGATGAAAGGATCCTGCGGCAACGAGGATTGATGAATGTCCTGCCAGAGCGAGGACTGATGAAAGGATCCTGCGGCAACGAGGATTGATGAATGTCCTGCCAGAGCAAGGACTGATGACTTGATCCTGCGGCAGCGAGGATTGATGAATGTCCTGCCAGAGCAAGGACTGATGAAAGGATCCTGCGGCAACGAGAATTGATGAATGTCCTGCCAGAGCAAGGACTGATGAAAGGATCCTGCGGCAACGAGGATTGCTGGATGTCCTGCCAGAGCAAGGACTGATGAAAAGATCCTGCGGCAACGAGGATTGATGAATGTCCTGCCAGAGCAAGGACTGATGAAAGGATCCTGCGGCAACGAGGATTGATGGATGTCCTGCCAGAGCAAGGACTGATGAAAGGATCCTGCGGCAACGAGGATTGATGAATGTCCTGCCAGAGCAAGGACTGAAGAAAGGATCCTGCGGCAGCGAGGATTGATGAATGTCCTGCCAGAGCAAGGACTGATGAAAGGATCCTGCGGCAGCGAGGATTGCTGAATGTCCTGCCAGAGCAAGGACTGATGACTTGAGGATTCTTACCCGATGTGTGCTAGCGCGATTCTCGAACTCGACTGACTTCCTGAGTCAGCGATTGCATGCGCTTTTATAGGCATACGCTCCCTGCTCACTCAACGATGCCCGTTTCGCTACTCGTCCAGTTAACAGTTAATCTATGTTAACTGTATTTGCCCGTTCCAATTTGCCCATGGGCGTAGCTACCTGTAATTGTTGTGGGGAACACATATTGTTCCTCACAAACGTCGCGAGAAAATTGTAAATGACTGACGCTAGCTCACGCCGCGAGTAAAAAGTTTGTTCGCGTTAAAACAAAAACGTTGTCATTACAGTGATCAACAAAATTTGTGTCAAAAAATTAAATTGACTAAAACAAAAATCATTCGTAGCTTACGCTATAAGTGATAAAACAAATATTAAATTAACTAAAACAAAAAATTCATACTTAGCTCACGCTATAAGTGATTCACAAAAAATTAAATTAAAATAAAAATCACACTTGGCTTCACGCCATAAGTGATAAAATTAAAAAAAATAAATTGACTAAAAATAAAAATCACCGCTGAGCTCACGCTATAAGTGATTGACTATAAACTAAAATTACTTGAAACAAAAATCCGCCCATAAATGCAAATTTCAACAAAGTGAATAGAATTCATATTAAATTTAAAGTGAGCATTTCTATGTGCCACCTCTAAAAAATTGAAAAAAAAAACAACAACAAAATAATACCCCAACCAAAGGTTGAGCGAGTTTAAAAATATTAACATTGAGACAAACCAACAACTACAATGAAAAAAAAGAAACCCCAACCAGTAGGTTGAGAAAAAATAATACCCCAACCAAAGGTTGAGCGAGTTTAAAAATATTAACATTGAGACAAACCAACAACTACAATAAAAAAAAAAAAAAGAAACCCCAACCAAAGGTTGAGCGAGTTAAATATCACTCGATAAAACAATAACAACAGAAGCTGTGACTAGAAGGAAGTATCACGAAGACTTTCACACCACACCCACATCGCACCAGGGATAATGAAACTTATGTAAGTGGATTGCTGAACTATTTTTCCTTAATAAGAATAAATAAATATAGAATCACAACGAGTATCAATACTTGCAGGCTGATCGGTATAAACAAACTATTTAAAAAAAAGGAAAGTCAAGTGCATTTATTCTCTACCTTTTGAACCGGACGTTAAACAAA
>JAWNPO010000199.1:0-28150 GCA_035047525.1 Drosophila quinaria
ATTCTGAACTGATGGAAAAAGCCCATTCGAAAAAAAGTGCCTTGCGCCAACAGGAAAAAAGAGCCAGTTTTCGCGCAAAAATGCCAAATGAACGCGGCCTTTGTTTCATCTAGGTGGCAACCTTATCAAAGTAGACATTTTTTAAAAAAAACATTTACAGCTACTTTAAATGAAATAAAATTGCGCGTAAATTGTCCTTAGCGTTGCCTTTGCTTAAATGTAAATATGTCCAGCAATAGCGAGGAGTACGATAGCGAAGAAGAGGAGTATGCCGAGGATAGCGCTAGAGGTGAGGCAAAGAATGTGACCATAAAAATATACATGTGCATATCTAAAACCGTGAATTGTGCGTGACTTGCGCAAGGGCGTTCAAGTCGCAGCGACATCTCTGGTTTCAGTGGCAGCGAAGAGGAGGAGGATGAACTGGATCAGCGTGGCCTGTCGCCGCGCACACTGATGAGCATAACGGGTGTGCGACCCCAGGACATGAGCGATGATTCCAGTGAGATCGACTACAGCGACGACGAGGATCAGACTGACGTAAATTCAGGCAATGCGGGCGACGAGGATGTGGACCGCGAAGAGGCTGCGGCAGAGCGTTATCGTCGGGCAACCGATGATGGCGCCCCCTCACCACGTTACACTGCACACTTTATGGACAGCATCGAAGATACGCTGCACTCGACACTGTTTCCAGTCCCTGAATCGCAGCAAAGGCACAGATCGCCTAGAAATGATTCGACTGGCAGTGATGTGCTCATATTGAGCAATAAGGAGACTCCCATTGAGATCAGCAGCAGCTCAGACAGCGATGATAGCTCTAAGGAAAATCTATTGGCGCCTCTTCCTCGCGGTCGCAAATCTCGCGATTATTCTCCACGCAACGGAACAAGTGCTCCAAAGGTTAAGACCAGAAATTTGGTGCAGCCCACAATTAAAGCTGCGATCAAGAAGGTCACGCCCAGCCAGAGTGTGTCCCATGATTTCTATGAGAAGGAATCGAAAAAGTTGAGTGAGTTGCATGGCGAACTGAAGGAGGCGCTTAAGCAGTACGAGAAGACATCTCATAAGCTGCCCGACAAGGGTATACAGATCCGGAAGCGCGTGGAAGTATTGCGCCAGGACATTGCCATCAAATCAAAGTATCTGCAAGATCTCAAAGTAAAGGAGGAGGCGCCAAAGATAAAGGTAACCAAGCCAAAAAAGGCTGAACAAGATGCGCCCGACTGGGATCAGCTGTCTGCTGGAGTGAATCGCATACAACCAACCCAAAAGACCGCCAAAGGCATAGCCGCGTTCAATGAACAGAAGGCGCTCACTTTGGAATCTCTCAAGGTGCGTATTGAGTGCCCATTAATCCTCTATTATATTTCCTCCTCTATGATGAGTTTATCTAGAACGGATATCTGAGTCGCATGCCTCAACTGATGGCGTCTGGGCACGAGTTACTGTGCGGGCGTTCTTCAAATGGCACGTCCTGATTAGAAGTTGCACCATGCTTAACTGAATGAGCTGCTCGATCGGAATCCTGTTGCTTGTGTTAAACGTTCTTTAATGCCTTTGGTTTTTATTTAGGAGCTACATGGATCATTGAAGGGATGCCCGAAGGCGAATGTATTTGCTAATGATCCACCTGGGTTAAAGGTTAAGTTAATGGATCACCAGAAGCATGCGCTTGCCTGGATGACCTGGCGCGAGAAGCAGCGTCCATGCGGTGGCATCTTGGCCGATGATATGGGTCTCGGCAAGACTCTTACCATGATATCCCTTGTGCTCGCTTCTAAGACGCGCAAGGGAAGCGGCGCTGGCGCCGATTCCTCAAGCAGCGACGAGGAAGACGAATACATGCCCAAGAATCGCAAAAAGAACGGCGGATGGAAATCAAAGGGACGCAAGGTTAGTAGGTGGTAAATTCGCAGGAACTTTAGAAGTATCTAATATTTAATGATTTTATAGACAGCGCACAATGGAGGTACCTTGGTGGTTTGTCCCGCCAGCTTGCTGCGTCAATGGGAGGGTGAGGTAAGGTCAAAGATGTCGCGTCCACTTCTCACTGTCTGCGTCCATCACGGCACTAATCGTGAGACAATGGCCAAGCAGTTGTCCACATACGATATGGTCGTCACCACCTACAATCTAGTGGCAAGAGATGATCAGGATAAGGGCACACTCTTTGGTGTCAAATGGCAGCGCATTATTCTAGATGAGGCCCATGTCGTGCGTAACCATATGGCGCAGTCATCGCAAGCTGTCAGTGCATTGCGGGGCAAGTTCCGTTGGGCACTCACCGGAACTCCCATTCAGAATAAGGAACTCGATGTTTATGCGCTTTTAAAGTTCTTGCGCTGTTCGCCATTCGATGATTTGGCCATATGGAAGGCATGGATCGATAACAAGAGCAGCGATGGACAGCAGCGTCTCAATCTGCTGATGACATCATTGATGCTGAGACGGACCAAGGCACAACTCCAGTTGGATGGCAAACTAAACAGTTTGCCCAAAAAAGAGATTCGTTTAATGGAAATCAGTCTTGATACCGATGAGATGAATGTGTACCAAAGGGTTATGACCTACTCTCGCTCATTATTCGCTCAGTTTCTGTTCCAACGTGCTGAGAAGGATTCCGATGCGAACTTTATCAAAGATACACGCAAGCCGACGTACAATCAGATTAAGGATCCCAATGGTGCCTATTTCAAAATGCACGAGAAATTCGCCCGCATGGCTGGTCACAGCAAGGAAGTCAAGTCCCATGAAATATTAGTCCTTTTGTTACGACTCCGGCAAATATGCTGTCATCCTGGACTTATAGATTCTGTAAATATATTAATATTGATATATTGAATTACATTCTCAACCAAAACCTGTTTCAGATGCTGGAGGACGACGGTGGTAAAATGGATCATGGTAGTACTCCGGAAATTGATCTGTTGGAGCAGCTAAAAAAGATGGACATCAACAATAACGGTGGGTCCTCTCGTCGGTCGTCCTCTGGTGCCGCTGAGGCGCGTCTGGCCAAGGCATCCCAGAATGTGTTGAAGCGCAGCAATCCAGTGTTTAATCTAAAGCGACCATCTTCCAAAATGCACAAAGTTATGGAAATATTGAAGACATCCGTGCTGAAAACCAAGGATAAGGCAATCGTTGTCTCCCAGTGGACATCGGTGCTGGATATCATGCGGGACATGTTGCAGAAGGAGAAGCTAGTGACGTTGTCTCTGAATGGCTCCATACCAGTCAAGGATCGTCAGAATATTGTAAATGAGTTCAACGATCCGCATAGTCCAAAGCGCATTCTGTTGCTTTCCCTAACAGCTGGCGGTGTTGGACTGAATTTGATTGGTGCCAATCATTTGATACTGGTTGACCTACACTGGAATCCACAGCTGGAGGCCCAGGCTCAGGATCGTATTTACCGCGTGGGTCAGAAAAAAGATGTGATCATCTATAAGCTTGTGTGCTTAGACACCGTCGAGCAGCGGATTAAGGCTCTACAAGAACGCAAATTGGAACTCGCTGATGGTGTATTAATGGGCAAAGTTAGCTCGAAGCTTTCCATTGATGACCTCAAAGGTCTCTTTGGGATGTGAAGTCATGTATTATTATTATTTTTAATTTTAAACGCTGTGAACTGATAATGAGAAGTCTTAAGTGTAGTATATAAGTGTGTATTTGTTAAATTTTTTAATTATTGCGTTATCTTTGTCAAATTCTATTGTACTCAAGTTGAGTTTTATACATGTAATTTAAAATATTTTATTATTAAAATGTTCTTAAATAAAATACACTCATTGAAATTTGATTAAACAATATTATTGCTTTAATGGAATACAGTTATACAAGTGAAAAATGTTTAAAATGAAAGGGAAAGAATATTTTGAATTGAATTTAACAGCCGACAACTTTCCGCGTTGCCAACCATTTTAAAACAAAGAAATTGCGCCACAGTCGACATTCGTCATGCAGATGTATTTTAAACATGAAATATGTATTTTGGTATGTAAATAAAATAGAAATTCTTATGAAATAAATACTATGGTTGTTTGCTCAAGAACTCGTTCATCTTGGCTTCAATTTCCTTCATGAATTGTGTTTTAAAATCCTTAATATTCTTTTCTATGTTATTTTTGACGACAGTACCAAAAATGTTGAGAAACTGATCTATCTGTAAGTAAATACATTCGTTAATACTCCAGCTAGATGATATTGGTATCAGCGTAACAGTACTTACAGTCATATCTTTTTCCGGGCAACCCAATTTAACGAATTCACACTGTGGCGCATGCTTCAGATGCTCCTTCCAAGGATCATCGTCGGACTCCCAACCGTCGAGCGTTTTGCGGCAAACAAAGCATGTGGCTGTATCGTTCTCGCGTTTTGTGCCAGTCCAGTAGAATCCCGCCTCGGCCATCTACACAGTTGTTTGCTTATTAAACAAGGTTCATTACAAATTTTACGTTCTGCTTGCCTTTGCAATGCTGCATGCCGAGTTTGCTGGAAAGGGCCAGTCCTTAAAACTCTCCACGCGACTCGTTTCCAGTAAATTGAGTTTGCTAAATGCTTCCAGCTTTTTGTCGTTCATTGCATTAGCTGCCTTCATCTCTTTTAATTAGATTACTTTAGTAAAAAATAATATATTTTTCTCACACACAAACACGGCTTAAGCGTAGCGCGTCGTTTTTGACAACACTGCGCAGTGTTATCGATAGAGTTGTGTTTCTTCGTTCCGAAGAAGTTCAAATGAACTGTTCATTAAGATGAACGAATTAACTTATTCAGTCAATCATGAACTAAATCGTTCATTTCGCAGTTGGTCACTAATTTCTTTTAAAATTTTAATTCGTAGAGAAATACAATTAGAAGTATTAAAAACGAAGTTTCGCGATTAGATTCAATTTCTTCTTTATTTACATGTAACAATGTTACAATTTAAAATATGTTTAAGCTTTGAACAATTTGAAAGAGAAGGGGTTAAAACATGGTCAAATAAAAAAAAATAAAAAAATTGTAAATCATACTTTTGGCTGATTAGCAAACATGCGAAGAATGAAATATTTTCGTCTATATTTGAGTTTGTAAAAGGGGGGTTGCAGACACGGTCCACATAAAAAACAAAAAAAAAAATTATAAAATTGACTTCAGCCTAACTAACGTTCATGCCAAATTTCAAGTCCCAATCTTTAAATTAAGGTTTTACATATAAAAATATTTGACACATATTTCTCATAGTCGGTTGGGGATTGGGAGATGAAGGCGTGGTCCAAATCCAAAAAAAAATTCATAATTCTAAATTAGTCTAACGAAGGTTCATGCAAGGTTTCAAGTTTCTAGTTTTCAAATTAGACTTTATGCCAAAAAAAAGGGATTTTGGCCCAACGTGAAATGGCGTTAAATGATTAAGTATCGATAGTTCGATATATATAGTATTATACGTTACATTTTGAATTTGCTATTGTAAAAATAATCCTGTAAGATTAAAGTTGTATTTACTTCAACAATAATCCTAGCCTAGGGTACTAACTAATAATAGCCATATTAATATCTGAAAATAGTAACTAATGGTGTGTGGCAGATAGCTCGATAATTTTAGTTTTACGTTACCCTTTAAAAATATTCCTGTTTACTTAAATGTCAATCCTGACACATGATTATCGATTAGTCAAATTTTCAAAGTAAAGATTTATTTTTAAATTTAAAAGATTTAGTAATTTATTCTAAATTTCTAATGCACTCCATTCCATTGTACCTGTAGGACTGGCGAGTTTTTTCATGTCATTGCCCGAGGGCTGTTGATAGCCGTGACACACACGTATAACACTCGGGTGTTGGTTTCGTTTTTATGGGATTTAAGCGATCATCGTTCAATTTATAGACATCAAATGGCATTTTTTACTGCCCAAGCCATTTGGACTTTTATGTATTTGATTTGGACAGAAATAAAAGAAAAAAATCCAAAAAAACACACGGAAGCAAATAAATTGGATTTTGTTTTTTCGCCATGCAAATTTGTTGCTTCTATCAATCAGCTGGATGAGATTAGAACTCAGCCTCCTCGGGTTTTTTTAATAACGCGGACAACTAAACCAAAACTAATTTGTGTGCGGCAAGTTAATGAAGCGGCTTTGTTAGTACAAACTACGCCGGAACTCACAAGTCCACAAAGGACAATTGAAGTCGTCTAGACGTGGGAGTTGCAACCGGACTTGGCAGTTGAAGTTGGAAGAGGAGTTGGAAGTGGCAGTATGTACAATGTATAACAATCCTTTTGTGCTTGAACCCTTGATGTCAGCTGTATCAATATTGTTACAGTTCATTTTGTTTGCCCTCTATAAATAAAGCATTTTATGCAGTTACCAAAGCAACAGTAGCAGCCGTAAAGCATCTCATCCGGGCTGTTTGCTCTTAAAGTGGGCCCTCCTCCTGGCCATATATATTCTCTCTCGTAAATTGACATGTTTGTGGCCATTGGCCATTCAATTGGCATTGGCAAAACAGGTTTCCCAGCCTGTTTTTCTGCAGGCCAACTTCATTCAACTCCAACTTTGCATGCCAACTTTACAGTTCCCGCTCCCTTTCCATTCCCCAAACCAGAGTTGAAAATCTATGAGCTTTAACTTAAAGTGCATCAGTATCCCTGATAATTTACGGTGGTGTAAGTGACGTAGTTAAGCCTTTAGCATGCCATTTAAACCATTTTATTTTACATTTTCACTTAAGCTTCTTGTGGTTTCAATTTGATTGCAATTGAATTGAGTTCAATTAAAAAGGAAAAGATACGAGTAGTTCACTAATGGAAGAAAGCCCGACATTTTGGCATAAACTCTAAGTATATAGAAGGGAACTTGAAAGTTTGCCTGGGCCTTCGTTAAACTAATAAAGAATTTAAACTTTCTTTTTTTTTGGATTTGGACCACGCCTTCAACTTAAATATAAATGTCTAGCTAGAAAAAATAATATTTTTTTGTTATTTATTTATTTGGAACTTGTCTTGAAACTCCCATTCTCTTGACTAAGTAAAAAAGTGGAATGTTTTTTTTATAATCTTAGATATAAAGCAATATATTTTATTCTTTGTCTGTTTGCTAAATAGGTTAAAGTAGAATTTACGTTTATTTTTCGTTTTTTAATTTGATAATGATATTGTAATATAATGACTTCAGAAAAAATCCGATTTCTCACGTGATTTTTTACGAAAAGGGGCAAAAACGGACAAAAAGGATTATTAACATTTGATTTGTTGATTTCGTTTTGTTAATAAACTTAAAGGAAATCTCTTGTGATACCTTATGCTATAGTAAGAAATATTTTTTGTTCGCTTTGCAGTATTTAGATTTAGGAAATCTAAAAATTTTTAAAATACTGAACAAAACACAAATTGAATTTTGTGCCAAAATATTGGACTTTTTTCCCATAGTGCAGTCTACCAATGAGAATCATTGCAAATTTAATATTCATTTGAAAAATTTGTATGTATTATACATATATAATATTCTTAAAAAAGCTATTTATATGTACTTTATTATACCCGTTACTCGTATTGTATGATTAATGAAAATTGTATTTTAATAACGGATATCTTGTAGTCGGATCTCTTACGCCTACTTTTTAAATGTCTTGATAAGGTTCTGATATCTACTTAACAAAGATACTTTGACGTAAAATGCATAGACATTTAAAAATATGTCTCAGAAAAAATTTTATTGATTGGTTTGTACATCGAAAGATAAATGGAAATATTCACATGAGGTACATACGAGTAGAACTTTATTACTAAAGTACCAATGCAATGATTTCCTCAATAGATGCTCGAATTAACCCTTAACTTTGTGCACTTGATGTGAGATTTATAGAGGCTGTGATATACAAAGATCAGTAAGTTTGATGCCAAGTAATAGAGTACTCGATGATAGACTTACAAAAACAAAGCAAAGCTAAAGGACAGCTTTAAAATGTATTTAAATAAAATCTATCCCAAGGTAATAAAACATAAACAATTGAGCCATTCAGGCTACCCAAGTTCCTAGCTTGAGAACGCAGCGTTTAAATTGTTTGTTTGGTCAAAATACCGCTTTCTCCAGCTAAATTCCAGCTGAATTTTGGGTACTTTTTTAAGGAACTGGGGCTCAGTGCAAATCGGACAAATGCGAATGAAATTTGTACGCGTGAAGCCGTGTGAAAGTTGTTTCTGCTGCCGACGCAGTCATAAATAAATAAAATTCTACTTATACAAATGTATGTGTGTGTGTGTGTGAAGCACTGTGTGTGGCACACAATTTTACTCATTTCTTTTTTTTTTGGTTATTCTTTTACGCTTTCAAAAAAGTTTGAAATGAATTACTTAAGTTGACGGTTGGCTTCGTCTTGGTGGTTTCTTTTCTCATTATATGTTGGTTTTGTTTCCAAGGATACTCCGAAATCGTTGCTTAATATGTTATTAAAGATTATCTTTGATCATTTGAGATATAATAGCATAAAGTTAAACATTTGTTTATAAACATTACAAAATATTCATAGCAATAATTCATAATAATATTGTTAGAGTAGTTCAATGTCGTTGAGGGTAAGTTTCTTGCTTTCTGTCATAATTTTTTTTACTTGTTAGTTGTTAGCCAGCAAAAGTTGGCAAAGATTTACGTTTGCAATTTGCAGTAGGAAACTAAGAAAAGGCCAAAATGGGGCGAAGGCAACACATCAAGTGCAACACGTTGTGACTTAAGGCAAGACTAGAAATAAGAACGAAACTGAAAACGAAAACGAGAACGGGAACAAAGAATTGTGCCAGTAATTGTCAAGCTATAAATTAATGAAACTAATGCGGGCACTTTCTGATTATATAGAGGATTTCACAAGTTACAGAAGTCACCCACAGTTTCTGATAAAAATATGATTAAGTAATCACTGAATCACCTATGGGTCTTTTTTTAAATGTACATATGAGGGCTATTTAACATATAAATACGTTAACATTAATTTCTACACACCCCAGTGAAACTTTTGGGAAGGTGTGTTCTCAGGCAACGTGTTCTGTCAGCATTCATTTTCATGCTAAAAAAGCAGTATGTGCCTTTTCCATGTGACAATTTTGTTTCCAACATGAGATAAAGGCAACTATGTTTTTTCATGAGTTGGGAAGGCTAAATGTCAGCACTTTTAAATCATTCGTTACAGACTGCTATGCTTCGTAATTCTGGTAAGCCTCTGCTTTCGTTATCAGAGGCACAACATCTGTTAACTAGCAGGAAACAGAAAAAAAACATAGCAGTCACTTCTGTTAGCTTTTTTTTCTGTTATTTTTATTCCAAAACTGACCAACCAAGCAAGCGTGTGAAAATTATTCATTTGAAAAATCATTAAATACAATAGTTTGTAACATTCTTCCAATTCATTAACGTAAGTAAAAAAAAGTTTTCAGTTAAAATTAAATTAATATCATTTTTTCCTTATAATTTTTTATTTATGAATGACGGGGGCTCATATTCCAAGTAGGGGCTTAGCATGTTTATGAATCTGAATGTCGCTATGGTCACAGAAGTATCTAAAAGAGGAGGTATATATTTGAAGACTATAGAACTGATGTTCGTGCGCTCTTCGGCAAGGCCAAAAACCGGCCAAAGCCACAAGCAAAGAAACCCAGATTAAACGGCAGGCAACCGAAGAGGAGCACAGCAATAACAATAACACTAACACTTAATTTAAAAAAATTTGTTATAAAAAGAAAAAAAATATAAATAATATAAAGTAAATATACTTATATACGTATTTAATTTTATTTGAAATGGATTATTTAAATTTCTGTAAAATGTTTTCTTTTGGAATGCATTCCTAGTACCTTTCAAAAGGAACCTTCCGTTCTGCCTTCTTTTTCCACATTCTGGACAGTAGATTTTGGAAATCAATATAGGAAACCGAAATGTTAGTTAGCAGTGCAATAACAGAGCCACTGCCTTTTTGCCTTCTATTTTCCACATTCTGAACACTAGATTTTGGAAATGAGCATCGGAAACGAAAATGTTAGTTAGCAGTGCAATAACAGAACCCCTTCCAAAGTTGCTTCTAAAAACCTACTTCTATTCCTGTCTCGCCCCTGTATAAAAACGAATTGGGAAAGTCAGATTTGGCAACTAGTTCTACTCGGAATTTGAATGTGGAAAGTAGTAGGTTTTGGAAAGAGCAAAGTTTTACTGGTACTTTACGTCAAATTTTCTTTTCAATAGTTATCAAGAACATTATTTAGACATTGAAAAAACGGGCCTAAAAATATAATTTTAGATAAATATTGTATGTGTGCGGTTTTAAGCCAATTTCAGACGTTCTTGAAGGATTTCAATTAGTTTTCAGGGTTGAGTTAGAGCAATATACAGTCGAAGATATGGAAGTTATGGAGATATTCTATTCCTTAAGTTTATTAATTATACTGCCACTCATTTAGCTCAAGTTAGAGAAAAATTCGAGATATCGAAGTTCGAGTTATAAAAATTCAACTGTATTGAATATATATTTAGACAGAATTTTTTAGATTCTGCCAATTGAAAAATAGATCTTAAATAAGAAATCCCATTTATATAACTAATTTACTTTGTGTCTGATTGTTTTTTTTGGCATTTTTTTCCCAATCCCAGTAACTAATGTTGGATCAATATTTTTTTTTGTAAAAGCTTTTAAATTAAAGAATTTTACAATTGTTAGAATTTTTTAAATTTTTATTAAAGATCTTAAATTTAAATGTCAACTTTTCTTGGTTGACAACAAATGAATAATTATGAATAATAATTACTGTTTCATTTTTCAATTTCTAATTTTATTCAATTAAATATGAAATTATTGCACATCTGCAAAGTTGAAATTATAAGCTTTAAAATGGAATTCATCATTCAATTTTTTTTGTTTGGTTTTCAACTGGTTGTGTTTTGTGTCAACTTTTCAGTTAGACAAGTTGGCTAAGAGCCCTGTGCATTCCCAACCAACTGTAACTAATTGGAATATTTTTGCCTTGACATGTAGTTTGGATGGGTTAGGATAGAATGAATGTGTGTCAGTTCAACATCCCCCTTTATATTCCCACATTTGGGAAAATTTAACTACTCTAGGATGCAAACATAATTATATCTTGTTGTATCTAGATGTGAAAGGTATAAATATTAAAGTGCCATTAAAGACGCTTCCCCCTCGTAGACATCTTTTTGAGCGCAGTTCAATGCACCGCTGGGACGTGAGTAGGAAATTATTAAGTCACAATGGGACAACATCATTGCAGACATTTGTGCAGATAAAAATTTATTTGAGTTTGCTGCCAGACGTTGCTGCTCTAGGTACTTCAGGTGCTCCTCGTGCTCCTGTTGCTGCTGTTGCTCCTTCACCACCTGACGCGGAGTGACTTGCACCAGCAAATGCGACAGGAAATTCATCAATGTCTCCAACGTCTGTTGGCCACATCCGACGCATACCCCCAGAGTGGCAGCATTTTTCACCAGAGCTTGAAATTGCCTACAAGACAGAGGAGCAATGCAAAGAGAAATAAATAGAACGTCAGTAAATGAGGAAGGTTATGGTTGGGCTTGCCATTGGGTCTGCGGCTGGAGGACTCTGCTTATTTACGGGGCGGGCCGGAGACAGCGAGCAAAACCACGCGAACGGAAGAAGAGCTAACTGCGGACTCTTCCATGTTTTTTTGTTTCTTCTTTAGACAGGAGGAAATTATGAATTTTCTTCTTGCCCTTCGCCTTAGTTTTTTTTAAAGTCGGAAAGCATCCAACGTGAAGATAATGTGTAAAGCATATCTAATTATTTAAAACGCCATCTGCAGGCAAGGTAAGGCAACTTGAGGTTTCAGACAAGATATTAAATATCATTAATTATTTGTAAAGAACAACATAAATTTCAAGCCTTTCATGTTTTATAGTACTATCTATAAATATTTTTCAGCTTGACTTAAAAAATAGTGGAAAATAGATAAAAATCGTTAGTAAAATACAAATTTAGGAATCTTTACTCCCTTTATAAGAGCAACCAAATTTGGCATACAGACTTTTATAAGCCCCACATAGATCAAGTTTATTTTTTTTCAAATTTTCGGAACGCCCCTTTTTGCCTCCGCAGAGCTCAAAAACCAGTATATACGCATTATATATCCTATCCACTATTATTAGATATCATTCTAGTTTATCGCAACCAGATCAGCCAAACAAAACGTTGGTAATGGCTAATTAAAGTCTTGAAGCAAAATAGCTGCCTAAAAGCATGTAATAAAAATATTGTATGTATATTTAAATAAGTAACTTAAGTAATTCTAGATACTTTTTGAAAATAAACATAGCAATGTGAAATTAAAATAATTTTTGCCTGCGATTCAAACCATCAAACTATTGGGTGCACTGATATTAACATAACATTTACATTATTTCTGCAAGGCAGACAACATTTGTATGCATAATAATCATAATCCGACAAGTTACTTTGTCTGTCGTCCCAAAAGCCGCTGTCTATTGGGCCTGTTACTTGACACTTGTCAGTGGCAGGCAGCGAGGCACACGCAAATTAACAACTTGATCCTTTGTCAAATCAGTCAAGCGCTTTAAAATGCGCAAAATCCACAAAAGTGACTGCAAAGTGAGCATGGCCAGCCAGCAAGCAACTGCCCTCAGCAGCACCACCCAAAAGCTCCTACCACTGGCAGGCAGTGGCAAGAACTCAGCCATATGCAAATTCACATATTCCTGGGGTCCGAAATGAGCTTAGCCATCAGTCCAACTTGGACTCAGTGCCAGAGTCAGTGATGCAGACAAATAAAGGGATTCATTTGATGAGGACTAAAGAACAAATGTTTCGTTTCAAATAAAAATTTGATTATCCAAGATATAATTTCATTTGAATGCCGCATACATTCAATGTAGAAAAAATCCAAGGTAAGTAACTAAATCAACTTGAATTGTATTTGACGTGGGATAATGAAATGTGAATGCATGTCAGAAAAAGATACAGTCGAACTTCCCTAACTCGAACTTCCTAACTCGAACAAAATTGAGTGCCAATAGCGTTTACTGATCAAATTTCATACAATTCTGCATTCGTAACTCGAACTTTCATAAGTCGAATTGCTCCTTAGCTTCTGTAAGTCGAATTTTTCGGGAAAATCCCCAATAAAGCTTGAATTTTTTTTCACTTCTTTATTATGCTTTTGTTACCGTCTCGTTTGGATATGTAATATTGATATAAATTAACAATTACTTAGTCTTCTAAATTGTACTTTTTTGTCAGCGAATCAGCGCAAGATTATTCACTTTTGCACCAACACGTATGTATATTAAAATGATTATCGCTTAAAAAAATATTTTAACTTATTTGTTAAGAAATTTGAAACTGGACCAAAAAACATAAAGTTACTGAAAAATATGGTTACTCACTGAAAACAGTTTTCATTACATTAAAAAATGGAAAATTAATTGTGATGTCATTTGAATCTGGAACTTTGTCTGGATACAGCAAAAGAACGATAAAACCAATTTTTGGGAATATTGACAGGTTTATTGAAAATAACAAGAAAAGTTTGCAACTTGAAATGTTTTTGTGATTTAATAAAATTGTAGTTTCTTGGATAATGGTGATTTAGTTAGGGAAGTTCGACTGTATATCGAAGCAAGTATCTATGAAATAAATTTGCTTATGTTTTTTACTGTCAAATTTCTAATTTTGTGTAGTTTATAAATTGATCAAATTCATACATACCATTTTGTTCGATCATCTTGGCCAATCTTTTGGGAGACTTCATCATTAACCATTAAAGATTTGTTTTAAAACATTTAAAAAATTTCCCCAATAAGTTTTCTTTTGAAAACCTAATGCAACGTTTCCATATACTTACGTCAAATTCCTTTCTAAGAACTTTAAAGATCAACTTTTTACAGAAATATATGTGGGTCTACCATATTGAAAAATTTATCCGCTCTATTTTACCTTCATTTCCTAAAAATATTAATAAAATTGCACAAGGCTAGATAGTAAAAAACAATTTGGCTCTTTTTACACTTATGCATAGTTAATTAATTTATTGATTTAGTATTTTTTTTTCACTTAAATCTTATCTCATATTCGTATTACATTTTGCGCTTTGAAAAAGCAATTTACATCAATAATGTCGAGCTTTTTTTTGCTGCTGATTTCATTTTAATTTACTTTTTTTTTTTTGCATTATAATTATTGTTTTATGTCAAATTAGCTTAATTATTACAAATAAGTTGCGCATTCACATACATGTGTTCAATGTATTCATAATTATATTCATATGCAAAGTGAGTACTCATAATGTTGTGTGTAATTTACAATACTTGAATGCACTGCTAGGAAACATCAATCACATTATAAATAATATTTATTTATATTATAGGTATATTTGTTTTAAATGTATATATGTATTTTATATGTAGTGATTTCATACATCAAATTGTTGTCATATTTGCATTCTCGTTTCCTCATTGATATTTGCCAAATACAAACACAAATGTAGTATATGATTTTCATTTGATTTGGCTCCTGTTATTATTACTATTTGGATTCGCATACGTGTTGATTTGGTTTGGCATTGTTTGTTATTTGCATTGCATATTTAACAGCGCTTCAATTGTTGCCATAATCCTCGATGAATGTGTCGATAATATAGCGCTTCACTTCATTGATCGATGTCCTTTTGTTGCTGCACTGCAGCCGCTCCTGATGTTCCGGCAACACCAGCAATTGCTGCAGTTCACCCTGTGAATGTTGTGTAATTACAATTATTCTGTATTTTAACTACGACTACGAGCATTATTCAATTGGCCAACGAGGCGTATGCGCTATCAACGGCATGCAGTATGCAATGTGTATAACTCATACGCAGCGTGGCATTTACAGTTATCGCATTAAATGGTTTGCACAATTTATTAACTCTTTCCTCTCCTATCGACAAGCATACAGTCGAAATTCCCAAATTGCTTGTGAAATGTCACACACTGTTTACAGTGCACCGCAAGCGGAATAGTGGTTGAAAATAAATTGGCTAATTTAAATACCAATATTATATGGGTATAAGAATTTCAATATCTTTCAATTAATTGCCGAAAACTAAACACATTCTAGAATATAACGATGACACATATAATTCAGTTTTCTAACTAAGTTTTAGGTTTTAGGCTTTCAAAGCTCTTGCATACAATTTTAAGGGCTCGCGCACACTACAGCTGAATGCCGAGGTGTTTGATGTATGTTTGATAAACCAAACATTTTTGTATTCAGTAGCAGTTAAAAGCATATAGTCAATCAGTGGGAGAGCAGCCATGGAATTAAATGAGTAGTTAATAAACTTTCAGATCAGATCTCATGCTGGTTTAGGCTACGATTTCTGATCTACTATCTACACAGAAATAAAAGGCCATTCTAAAAATTCTGAATTCGGGATTGAAAAAATCAAGTATTTCATACTTGGTTTAAGAAAATCCGAAATTACCATACTTCTGACATAGTTTCGGATTGAATTCGGGCTAAATATCCCGGATTTTTTTTTCTGTATACTATAGTGTGCGCGAGTCCTAGCTGTAATGCTAGCATTTCCTAGTAAATATATCGATAAAATATAGATTGTGCGATTTATATATTAAATCGATTTATTGCTAATATAGTTAGAAGTCCAGCTGTATATGAATAAGCTAAATAATTTCAACAAATGCTATAGCAATTTATTGTTCATCTGGTTGTCAATTACTTTGAAATTTGTCCCAATACTCACATTAAAGCCGCGTCCAATTTCCACATCCGCATCCAGTGGCAGCGTGAACAGCCGTTTCGAGACAACAAAACTGTTTGTCCACGAGCAATCGACGTAAATCGATATAAAATCGCCATTTTGTATGCTGTGTGTGTTTGTGTGTGTGGGTGAAAAAGAACAACAACAAATAAACAAGTAAAATCGTGAGAACGTGTGGTGCAAATAATTAAAATACATATGAGTAAAAACAGTACAGTGGCATAGAGAAATATGCCAACGGCCGATGACAAATGGCACCCACTTTAACCAAGTGTCAATTTGGCTGTTGTTTGGTATTGTGTTGCCCATTCACCAAAAAAGAGGCCATCGATATTCATGTAGGCCTTTGTGTTTTAGTGTGTGTGTGTGTGTGTGTGTGTGTAAACTTCCTCATATGTGTAACAGTGCGTGCCAGTTGTATGTGTGTCAAGTGTGCGTTTCATGGCAGAAGCATTTATGCTAATAAATTGAAAATGCAAATAAAATGAAAGTGTCATCGACTGCATGGCCATCAAACCACAGACAAACATACAAACAACACACACACACACACACACACCCTTCTACACACAAATCGAAGAGAGACAGAGAAAGAGCGAAGGGGGAACGGCACACACAACACACACAATCAGTTTGCCAATGAAGTAGAATAAAAACAACAACAATCACAGCATCTTCATTCACTCTGACTCCCTCTGTCTCTGTCTCTCTCTTTGCACCACTCTCTCTCTCTCACTCGCTCACCTGATGGCTACTTGATGCCAGCGATAATCATATAAATTGAATTTCACCGGCAACATTTCCGTTGTATTGTCGCGTTCCAGATACAAGCGAAGTCCATCCTTGCACGCCTCCAGATACAGATTGTGTGTGACATTGCGTATGGAGAAAATTGTCGATGTATTTTTCGTATCATTCTGAGGGAGAAAATAAATATTGAAAAGCGACAATATGAAAAGTTAACGAAAGCTGTTTTACCAATAAATGTTAAGATCTTAATTTGAGTAGGCAAATAGAATATTGTGATTGCTTATCGCTTGATTCATAACATTAGTTGTATGGAAACTAAAAGAATTTCATATCAACTTAAATCACCAGTTGATCAGTTAATAGTCATAATGAGCTTGAAATTTGCATCGCAAAAATTATTGATACTCCCATAGGAAAATTATGATATACTTTACTTTACTCTTTACTTTGACTGATATTGCGTACATCCCAAACGGTAAGAACTAGATGGCCGAGATTATCACAGTAGCTACAATTTATTCCATAGCTGTCTGCTAAATCAGTATTTTTGAAAATTCTATAACCTCATTAGACTCAAACAGTGAGAGCTCTACTGCCTATGTGTGTGCTAAGCGCTCAAAAATTCAAATTCCAATAATTTTAACTGAGCAAAGCTGGGCCATAAAGGCAATAAATATTATCAATTCTAAAATCGATATATTGTAGGAATTAATAAAATTTCAAAAAACTTTAATGCCCGTTACTGTAAAAATAAATGAAAAAGTATATTTTATTCGTTGAAATGCATCGACGACCTTGTAGGTATAAATATTCTGTCTGAGTGAGCGCCTAGAGACTTGAAGAGCTAGAGCAATCAAATTTCGCAGACAGACAAGTTCGTTTCAATTTCGTTCTACCTTTGCAATTCTTGATAAGATATTAGATTTTTTTTGATAATTAACGTTAACTACTACTATTAGCTATCACCCAACTAAATCGTAAAGAGATCGGACAAATTGAAAGGTGGTAATGGCTGATTTAAGATTTTAAGCAATATAACTGCCCAACATAAGTAACGGGTATCCTTTAATCGGAAACTCGACTATAGCTTTTACCAATTGTTTTTGTTTACCTTTGCTCTCAAGGTGATCATCAGAGTGAAATTGAGATTATTCCGCCAGTTGCGTATGTAGCCCATGTTTGAGGGCGTCGACGAGGATGACACGCCCATAGACATTGCTGTTGTCAGATCGGCAAACTCCGCAGTGGGTGAGCTCAATCCCAAACTGGCCATGCTGTCATTGATGGCCACATTTGGTGGCACATCCTCGACAGCCGAGATCGGCAGCTTCTTGTAGAACTTGAGCAAATCGCTGATATCATCTGTAAATGGCAAACATATAAAGGCATAATGTTTACATATGGGTATTTCCAGGATCAAGAACGCGAAATTTGTACGTCTTTATAGAAAAAAAAATGGAAAGAGTTGACATGTTCAAAAATGTTTTCTCACTTGCTTAATGCATTTTATCAAAACTATTTTTATTATAAAAGACAAGCTTTGAAGACTTTTCGTTTTCGAATTATTTATAGAAAACAACGCATTGCGAACGCGACGAAAAATGGAAGTCGTGTTTGACTTCATATTGACAAATGCGAAAGTCTGCGAAATGTGAAGAGTAATTTGGAAGAAATTACTCTTGAACAATAATAAAATAATGTTAAAAATAATTTTAAAAATAATTTAGATATGCTACTATCATTTTACTTATTTTACAAGTTTTATAAGTAATTTGTAACGCGATATCGCGAACGTGACAACATTTCCACCTAGTTTTTTTCCAAGAATTTTATTCTATGTATCGAAAACAGCTCGAAAAACTAGATTTAAGTTAAAATTTTAATATCAGGGGTGCCACAGAAATCGTTTTCGCTTGAATTTGACACAAATTTCATACAAATTTATGTCAAATTCAAGTGGAAGAGATTTCTGTAGCTCACCTGTATATTTCTATGAATTAAATTGGTTCATGTTGCAATTTTTCTGTCCAACTTAGTGTAATCGTCAAAATACAAAGTGAATTTATTCCAATATAGGATCTATATGTTCATCTTGTATATTACTTAAATACATTTTTGGAATACACTTTCACAAGCTGTGAGTTTTTGATCAATTTTACGTTTTTGGGCGAGGTGGACCTTTTTCTGGAAATGCCCATATATAACATAACTGTGTGATTATTCGGGTAACTGGTGAGTGTTGCATCCACTTACCGTTGCACTCAAAGCTGTTGCAGTTGCGCTGCTCGATGTTATAGCCCTCACAGAGCAGTGTCGAGAGCGCGACGCTCTTGGCCGATTTGCGTTTCTTTTTGTGCTGATGATTTGCACGTGTCCGGCGATGACCGTTACGTGCATTTGGTAAAAAGCTGACACCTGTACCACCTGTGTTGACGGTGCTGGGTGGTTCATTACCATCGCTTGTTAAACCAGATGCGGATAACGATAATGATGACAATGATAATGATGTTGGTGTTGCTGTTGCAGTTGGAGTCACAGTCTGTGTGAACTTATGCAGCAGTTTGTTCAACGGCTTGCGAAGGACATCGGCTGGTTGCATCATCAGCAGTGCCACCTCATCCGTCTTCTTTCGCGTCTCCTCCTCATTGCCGAGCACTTCATTATTATCAGCATTGAATGTGACTGGCGTTGCTGTTGCACCACTGCTGACATCATTATTTGCCTCGTCAGCAACCACTTCAGTCTGCTCCATATCTGCCTCCTCCTCCAAAACCTCCACATCCTCCACTTCGGCATCATTACCGTCGTCAACGTCATCGTCGTCGTCGTCCAGACTCAGATTCAGATTCATATTCATGCCAATGTCCACTAGTGGATTGTCCAGCAGACAGCGCCGGAAACGCTGTTGCACACCTTTGCCGCAGGTGACGCTGCACAACGTGAAGTCACTCCAATCGTCCCAGCCTATAATTGATGAATGAATACCTCTCGTTATAAACGCTCAATACTTTAATTCCTTTATTCAATGACAGCTTCATGCTCATTCACTGTCCAATAAGAATGATTATGGGCTTATCTTTGGGATTCAAATTAGTATTACAATAAACTTATGATTAACTTTAAGTTTATGTTTCTTAAGCATCGACTTTTATTTTTTAGCTTAAGGCCTGTCTCCAGCACCGCGAAATTTTTATGTTAAGAATTTGCTATTTATTTCGTGTGTGTGGGGCATAAATAAAACAGCTGTGCTTTTTAAACAGCGCCAATTTTGAAAGTTCAACCAATGTAAAAAAAAATAAAAAAATGAACTCTGACGATAAAGTGACTGTGTTGGTGGCGGAATATATTGGTGCAAAAACCGTTTCATCTCAATTTTTGGTTTTGCGCACAGTTTTTTTTACATTTTTTCAATCGACACTAGCGAAATAATTGTCGACAATATATTCCTGAGCTTTGCATCAGCTGTCCACACACGCAGTCGATAGGCCAATTATCGATATTTATTTGTGGATTTCGTTAAGGTTGCTGGATACTCAAGCAACGAAATCATAAACGAAAAGTTTCGGCCACAGTTTTTTTATATGTAGCTTGACAGTTATTTTTATTTTCCGCGGTGCTGGATACTATGCTTTAGCAGGAAAATTGATCCGAAATCAACTGGGTTGTTTTTTTTTTTTTTTTTGGGTATTTCAAAGAAATTCACGTGATACCCATCACTAATATTTTATAAACCCTGTCAAAATTTGGACGTTCAGATAAAAAATAAATACAATTTTTATACTTAAACAGGGGATGTTCAAGTGCAAACGAGTTCAAAATTTCCAATTTGAGATATAAAATATTATTAAAAGTACGCTTTCCCGGAAATCTTAAAATACAATTTTTTTTGGGATAATTTAAGAAGTTTTAGGGTTAATTTAAGTCTGAAAAAATCGAATCCTACTGGATTTGGTTAGAAACAGTTGGAAATTCAAAATTTTCATAATAAACTTGTTTCGAGTTTAAAATATTCTCATATTTAGGTTTATTTTAATCTTCAAACAAACTAGATTAAGTACCCAGCAATCTAAAGAAAATGTTTAGTACAAAAAAACTGTTGTTTCTGGAGGTTTATAAACCTCAAAGATTTTAGGTTGAGCATGATGCTTTATAAAATCGGACGAAAAATCAGAGTGGGAATATACAATAACATAGCTGTCATAGGAGCGATCAGTCGAAATTTTAAATTTAAGATAGTCTTATATTTAATTCCAGAATATTAGCACACAACAATTTTAAGAACAAATCGGATTAAATTCAAGTACGGACATACAGACATGATATCATGAGTTTTGCTGAATATTAACAGTTATTGCTTTCTTCATTTTACTGGCTTTCATAAAAACCACACAACAATTTTTTGTGTTTCCTATAAATTGTAAGATTTTGAGTCATTACTCTTTTGTGTCGATCGGTGGTAAATTGCATTTTTGCATGGAAGTACTTTTCCATGTAAGAAATCTTTCTACAAAGGCATCATATATTTTGTCGAGCCGAATATAACTTAACTTTCGGTGTCCATAAAATCATTACAAAAGCGGCAGAAAGAGGAATGGAAAAATCAAAAGAAAGCTTGCAAGAAAGAGCATATACTCAAAAAATAAGGTATAACTGTATTTGGTTTTTATGGTCAGATGTTGCTCCTCCTTTAGGACATGGCAAGAGGCCTCTTCTAGCATTGCCGCATTTTGTTGCTGGGTGAGAGTGTGTGTGAGGATGTGTGTGAATTGTGGTGTAGCTTGTGCTATCGCCTCTTGACACAAAAGTCAAGTGTTACTTCCCTCGAGTGCTGCAGCAGCCTGTGTGTCCTGTCAGCTGAACTGAAGGATAATCGGACACACACACACATACACACGCAGTCCGCACCTTGTCGAATGCTGTGTCATCGTCATCGTCCTCGAAATATTGGCATTTTATGTGAATATTGTATTTTATAGACTTTATCTATGCACACAAGCGTGACGACAGTTTTGTTAAGAATTTTCCAATGCCTGCTCGTTATCAATCTTCATCAGAGACTAATTGATTAAAAAAGCTAGCGAAAGCATAAAGGCATTCCCCTTCAAATTAACGGAAAATATGCCAACATTTTGAGTTCACTGAGCTTCAAAAGTTGTAATACACTTTCGTTGACACAAAAGTCAAGTTTGAGTAGGAGAAAGATGAGAACAATTTTTTTTTATGCAAAATGTTTTTTAAACTAATCTACATAAATCCCTATTCCTGATACACAACTGAGAATGTTATAGTCTTGTCTTCAATTTTAAATATCTTTACTTATTTAATAATTTATTAGTTCTGTCTTTAAATTTTAAACATTAAAAAAATGTTTAAAACAGTCATACTACAGTTACAATGCTTCAACCTTGGTGCGTAAGATGATTAATAATAATATAAAGCCATGTTCACCACCAAACAAAAACTTTCTATCATCGAAGCTTCGAAGCAGAAAACGAAATCTGATATATGAAGTTTAAATTTTGCCAGTTTAAGTTTAAAATTTTTGGAAATACTGCAAATGCAATTTATTAAATACTAAAACTGAAGGGAAATTTCTAAGAAAATAATAATATTCAGCAACTTTTCAACTGGTCATCAAAATAAAAATAGCTACGCCTAAATGTATGCAGTTCTGGGAATTTTCATATTTGCTGCATAGACAAAGTTTCGGCTTGGGTCGGGTTTTTTTTTTGGTATTTCAAGCTGCCAATTAAGTTTGATTGGCCGACTTCACCTTTTCCCCTGCAATGACTTGCCTATAAAGTTGGTTAATTTCGAAATTCGAGCAGAGGGTTCATTGCCGAAAACTTGTAGCTCTGTAATGGTGATTTGTTGCACAATGCAAGGGAAATGCGATTAACGAACGGATGTGCAACAAGACCAACAATAGAAACTATCAGTGGTGTCATTTAGCGTTAGGGATGAAGTTAGCCTTGGGGTTGGAAACTTACCCAAATGCTTCCAGATATGATTCTCGAATTGGGGCGTCCAACGATGCAGTCCGTTGACGCTGATGTGGAGAATATCCTTGTCAGTGGCCGCATCAGCGTCATTGCCTAAGGATGCGCTAAGCGATGGCCGTTGCATCTGCCTGGAGGTCCCAGTGATGGCGCCCGAGCCGGCAACAGTTGAGGCCGAGCCAAAGCCAGAGGCGGAGTCGGAAGCGGGCAGCAAATTGCCAAAACCAATTAATTCCGTCGGCAGCATTTTCAGCATATTAGCATCGAAGCATTGCAATGGCTGCAGTGTGGCATTCAGTTGCCTAAGTTAGATGGAATAGAGACACAGACAGAGAGTGAGAAGGTGGAACAGATTGTAAGAATTGTATTGATAGAGAAAGAGAATAATGCATTGGTTAAAGTAAATGAAAACCCAGCTATTGTTGGTTGTTACACCTACATAAATGTCAGTATACGAGTAATAGATGTATTCCCTCAATAGATTTTTATTAACAAATTTTTAATGCTCGCCTGTTGGAATTAATTTAAAACTCAAAGGCTTGTTCTTTCAATGTCTAGTTAATACCAGTTGATAACTATTAGAGAGATATTTTGAAATTTAACTTGAAATTCTTATATAAATAAAAATAAATTTAAATGTTCAGAAAACAATCAAATTTAAAATTGGTAACAAGAATTAAATAAATTTTGATTTTCATTTTGTTGCTTTAAAAATAAAAAAAAAATATTTTTTTTTACGTTTTAATTTTATTATTAAAATTTACAATAGAGAGCAAATATAAAATAGTTAAAAATTAGCTTGAAGTAGAATAAGTCAACAAAGGACTTCTTTTAGTTATTCTTTCAGAATATTCAATATCAATATCAATATTCAAATTCAAATTGTTACCAAGTTTTGAAAATTTTTTTTTGTTTCTATTTTTTTCAGGGTTTTGAGCTTATAAGTTTATAGTAGAAGTAGTTATAAAAGGCTATAGTCGAGCGCCCGACTCTAGGATACATACCCGTTACTTATTTTAATGAATTTTTTAATATTTTTTATTGCATGCTTTTAGGCACTTATATTTTTTAAAAACTTTAATTAGCCATTACCACCTTTCTGTTTGTCCGTTCTTGTTACGATTTAGTAGGATAATAGGTAATAATAGTAGTTAACGATAATTAGTAAAACAATTTTGAAAACTGTTCGTGTAGTGTTTTTTTGCGATTTACAGAGGCGGAAAAAGGCGTGGCAAAAATTTGAAACAAACTTGACCTTCGTGGGGTCTATAGAAGTCTGTATGCCAAATTTAGTTGCTCTAGCTCTTATAGTCTCTGAGATCTAGGCGCTTACACAGACGGACAGACGGACATGGCTATATCGACTCGGCAGTTGATGCTGATCAAGAATACATATACTTTATATGGTCGGAGATGCTTTCTTCTCCCTGTTACATACATTGCAACGAATACAATATCCCCTTTTACTTATTTTTATAAGTAACGGGTATAATTAAAATGCATATTAGCAGTATTCCACTAACCAGTAAAGAAGAATTTTCAATCAAAACTCATTTAAAAATAAAATAAATAAATTAAGATTGGTCTCAAGCTAATGCTGCAGTTGATTTATTTTTTTTGAATCTCAAAGTAAACCAATAAATTTCTAAGATTTGAAATCTTTGATTATTAGATGGGAAACACATTTTTTTTAAGAACTTATAAATACTTGTATAAATTAATTACTGGTGGTTTGCACTCACCCTTCGTATCGATAGGCAGACTCTGCCGCACCGCTGCCACTCCAGCCACTGGATCCGCTGAGGCCGCCGAAGCTGCTGCGTCGCGACCCGCCGCCCGAGGCGCCACCGTCAGCCGCCAAGATGCCGCCATCGGCAGCGGCAGCTCCATTGGCCATTTTAAGAAGCGATGCCCCCTTGTATATCGTGTTCGGTGTTAATGTTATTAAAATTGTGGCAGCTTGTGGCGTTGCCGCATCTGGTGCTGCCCCATCGCCAAGTTCAGCATCGGTGAAAATGCGCGCTGCCAGAGCCTTAACAATTACGGGACTGGTGCGAATGAGTTCAGCGAGTCCTTTGTGTGCACAACGTCGATGATCTGCGGTCGACGTTGACGATGATGATGATGATGAGGATGAGGTGGGAGCTGCTGTTGCAACTGCAACAAGCAGCAGCAGCAGCATCCAAATGTGAGTGGGGGAATGCAGATGATGTCGAATCATCCGCGTTGCAGCTGAAGTGGCCGCCATGCCAAATATATATATATCCTTTATCTGTTTGATTGCGACAGGCGAATCTCGTTCAGGTTGCCATTGCAGTTTTTTATAGCTCTGTGGCTTTAATTTACATTCGCAAAAAGTCAAGTTCCGCTTTTGATTCCTTTATGTCTTCCTCACGCCTCACCCGTTCTCCTCCCTCCTCCGGCAGTGAGTGCTGAGCGCACTTAAAACGCCTTGACGTTCATTTCAATGATGCACGAATAAAGGTAAAGATAAAGATACTTGTAATCAAGCAAAAACTTGAAGATAAAAAAAATATAATAGTTGCAAGAGGCAATAAGTAAAAATCATTTAAATAAATTGAAATGTTATGCTTAGCTAAACATGAATTTACTATTTTTTTATGCATAAAGGAATGTCCTCTGAAAAGGAACGAGAAGCGGAGTGAGTAGTTAATGCTCAAGTTCGAAGCCAAGCAAGAAGTAAAATATAAAAAGGTAGAAAGTAATATCCAGGGACTCCAGGGACCCTAACCGAAACCGTAACCTTTAACCGGTAAAAACCGATCAAAATTTAAAATGGTAACTGATACCGTAACCGAAAAAAATGTTCATTTGACCGAAACCCTTAAGCCGTTTAGTAACCGTTTCAAGGATGTCTGCAGATTTTCAATAAGGTGGGCCAAAATATTTTTTTCAAGTTTAAATAACAACTTTGGGTGAATTTCAGAAGCCGTCTGCCGTCTGCCCTTGAACCGTTTCATTAATAAGGGCTAATTTGGGGTTTTCATACAAAAATACCGTTTCAAAAAATATCATTTGTTATTTTTAATTTTGAGTTGGACTTTCTATGTTTAATTTTGTATTTTTATTTGAAAATTGGAAATTGTTAAAATGTAACTGAACTAATCGTACATCAAACTGAAGAATATGTGAAATAAATGTGTGAATGAAATACTTAGAAATTGTAACTGACACCGATATTCGTTCCGTTTTTAATCCCTGTTAATATCAATATATTCTATCAGACAATGTATTTTCGTAAAGTTGCCATATTAAAAGTTAGAAGCGATGTGAGAAGCAATTTCGGGACTTTTTAAGAAACGGATTCATTGAGCATTTTAAGAATTAAAAGATTAAGTAGAGAGGCGAAGTGAAAACCAAAATGACGAGTTATTTGAAAAACGGCAGCAACAGAAAAAATTGGTGAAAAGAGCAAAGCAAGTTACGTATTAAAATTGCAATGAAAAGCAACATAGAAATAGATCCTGAAATACTGTAAAATATACAATACTGTAATTGATAAATTTAAAACAGAAAGAATGAAAATGAGAACTTAGAAGCAGAGAATGTATCAAAGATATAGATACTACAAGATTATCATTAAAGACCCGTTTTTAAGTTACATACTTAAAAAAAACAAGAAAATGTAAAATTTTGTAAAACAAATACACAAGTGCAAAGTAAAAAGAAAATTTTACAAAAATGTATATTAAATAATTAAAACTATTGAAACTGAACTCATTTTCGTTGATGACCTTCTGTTATATACATAGTATAACATATGTATGTAAGATAAAGTAAAACGTGCAGAGCTTAATTATTTATTTGTATATTGCTCTACGATTGGAATATTTATATGTAATATGTTGCCTTTTTGAGGTCACTTCAGGAGGGGATAAACCTGCACCACTTGACCCAGGGTGGTTCAAGTGGCGCACATGCTTAAATGTTGCAGTTTGCAATTTATTGCAGGCATTTAAAATTGGAGTATCGTAGTCAGTAGTCAGTGTGTGGTCTGAGCTCACTGTAGCTTAACGCTCACCGATCCACCGATGGCCCCTGCCCTTAGCCAATCCCCTTCACCTCCATAAAATGACCACAGAAATAATTAAACGCAATCCTTTGCTGCAGTCCATTTAAGATATTTGCTTTGGTCAGCAACAAGCAATGATAACGTTTGGGGTTAAGGGGTTAGTTAAAGACAGAGAGAGAGAGGTAGATGTCTGAATGAAAAGAGGCAACTGTGTGTGTGTGCGTGTATGTGTGTTGGCCATCAAAGTCAATGCATGCAGTCTCATATCCTGCAGCAGGAAATAAATATCTGGATTAAATATTTTTGCTATTTCGAAACTCAAAAGCATTGTTCCAGTTCAGCTGCCCCTTGACCCAATCCCCTTTGTCCCTCTTGCCAACATTAAACGTGCAATAATCAAATAGAATTTTTACGCACATAAACGCTGCACATTCGCTCGTCCTTGGCAACTCCTGCTGCATTCTCGCACAGTTCCTTCTCCTGGCTGAAACAATACGAGTAATGGCAGGGCAAAACATTTTGCCAGATAAACGTTGTTGGCTGCCTCTTGGCAATGGCAGCCAACAGCAAGAGGCGGCAGCCAAGGGGAGCGGGGCTAACAAAGTTACGACTGTAACTGAAATCATTCGCAATGTGCATATCCTGCAGGCTGCAGGCGCATCCTTTTTGTACCCAACACTCATAGGAGTTATGTAAAATAAAACCAACGGGCCGTGCAAAATTGAGCTCTCAATTGTTTTATGGCATTGCCTGTCCCAGTTTAAAAGGAAGAAAAAAACCATTTTAATACCAACCTACACCAAGAGATACCCTGCACTCAGCGATAATATACCCAACTTATTATTACTTATTATTTCAGCATATTGGATCTGGATGACGAAATAATCGAAATGGGATACTTAGAAAAGCTAAAAAATATGGTTACTGAATATATCAAACAATTGATTGAAATATAATTATATTAGAAATCAAAAATGAAGTACATATAAAATTAAGTATAAAAATAATAAAATAAAAAAACACAAAAAAAGAAAAAAAAGTTAATAGTAAAAATATAGTTTATAATACTTGTATCAAAACAGATCATTAAAATAATTGAGATATTTAAAAATATAAGCTTAAATTTTAATTAATCTTTAAGCTAAGGCTAAAATTGTTTATGGTAATTTATTACTATTTCATTTTTTTTCTTAATAATTGTGAATTGTTTAATGTTAATAATATTTTAAAAACCGATGTTTGTAATAGTGTAGCACTAGGAATCAATATAAAGAAAATAAAATTAAGAAAATTAAAAAAAAGTTTATTTTCATCAAATTAATTTACTGTATGAAAAATTTCTACAAATAAAAATAGTTTTTTAAATTTAAAATAAATAAAATGGCAATTCGATATTCACTGTTTTCAAAAGTAAATAGCAACAATATCATTCAAATTCAAGACCTTTTAACTTTTATATTAGTATTTAATATTGGTATATATTTTTTTAATTTAAAATTATGTTAAATAAGGCCTTTCCGCACTGCGACCAGTATTTCATCTTTTGTGCCGTATTTAAAATTATAATTGTAATATAATTTAAATTGTTTGATAATT
>JAWNPO010000200.1:0-29428 GCA_035047525.1 Drosophila quinaria
AATGGCGCTTGTTTGGTCTAATTAACAGAAATCCTCAAAAGTAGGCAATTACAATTTTTCTCTGTACTAATTACTTTTACCTTGACCCTAAAAGTATGCATCACTATCTGTAAACAATTATGTTAACATTTAACATAACATAACAATTAGTAGTAGATTTCATTTTAGTCTTAGTAGTATATTTTCTTATGTATGGTAAATTTAATTGAGTAATTTGTAAATTATGGAAATATTATTAAAATTGAATTTTGTAAGAATTACGAAGGTATACCATAAATAATTTTTTTCTATATTCGATTTAAATATTCGATAATCGAAAATGCATCCTAATTGGTAAAATGCGTTCGTGGGTTCAAATGCACCCTTGCGCAAATCGTGGCTAGAAGCCATTTCCGCAATTCAGACTCGATCTCTTTCTCAGCGATCGTCGAACAGTGCAGACGTCATTAATTCCAGTCTCTCCCCAAAGGAAAATTTTATTGGGGTTAACAACGTGCTTAAGTAACCTAAAGAAAAATTTTTCTTCATTGCTTTTAAGCAATTGAAAATTTTGCAAATTTCATCATTTTAATAAGTCCGCTGAGAAATACATAGAGATTGGATTCGTGGCGAGCTGTTTGCAGCAGAAAGTTCCTAACTTTTCTTTGGTGCCAATCCAAAAAGGGTAATTATCATATACTTTTCTTTGGTACCAGCTATTAATTGTTCTTTCGAACAATTAATTCTCTTTTGCACACAGATTGGCACTAATACCAACTCAGAAAGCCCCGCTTCATACGGCAGGCAATCGCCAGCAGGCAAGAGAAGAGATAGAGCCGATCAATATCCGACCTACCGACGTTCAGAGAGCAGCAGTCAAAGTGTTAAAAGATCAGATCGAGCCAAGCGCTCACGAAATGTGGAAAATTCCTGGGAAAATGTGCCTAAAAAAGTGTGAAAACCACCCCCATTTGCCATAACCTCAAGTGAAAGTCTCTTCCAAATCATTTGCTCCATGTGCCAAGTGCCGCCTTTGAAAATTGCGAAGATACCACCCCAAAGCAGCTAAAGGAGCTGTCAATAGTTTTGATTTTTTTTAGTTGTTAATATGCTGGAATAATTGTGTTATTTTTTTTTTTATTTGGTTATCTGCCAATTAGCTTAATTAATTTTTTTTAGTGAAAAGCGAAAAGTTGCAGAAGTGAAAATCCACAAGAAAAATATCAATTATGATCTTATATATATAATGTGCATACATATTAATTTAATATTAATTAATAATACTAAATTCAGTCTTGAGTCAGTAAATCATACAAGTTAAATCAATTAATACAAATTAAAAATGTGATAAAAGCAAGACAGTGACAACCAAAAATAATACCAATGAACACATATTAAAAAGGTAATAAAAGCAAGACAGTGCCAACGATAATAATACCAACACCGCAAACCCCCATTAATAATGCAGTCAAACATCGTCGAAAGTACTTTCGTCGCTGGATTTGTCTTTTGGTAAGCTGGAAAGTTATTTTATTTTATTTTCATTTTATTGGCCAATTGTATATAACGTTTTTCCCAAGGTATCAGCAGGTTCTCGAGCAACGATGATCCATTGGCCACAGCCACTTTATCGTGCGCATGTGTACAACAACTTTTATAAGTTGCTGTAGTGCTGTTCTGTTTTGCATTATCTTTTGCTTGACGTTGACTGAGCTCACAAGAACCTGAGTGATATTGCGGTAAACGTAATTGACATACAATTGAAGTTCAGTTATGTTGTTATTGCTTTTGCGTTATGCTTGCTTTCGCTTTCGTCTAGCCAAAATTGCTAGTAAAAATCAGCTGTTCACATTACAGTCATGGCCTCTAATATTAGATCTTTTTGTTGCATTTGTGTAAATTTTTAGTAATGCATATTTTTTTTCTTAATTATCTCTTAAATTTAGTTCATCTAAAGTCAAGATTAAATACAAAAATAATGTTATAATTTTTGAATACGATTTCCTTAAAGTAAATTTAAATAATAAATATTGAATATTACTAAATGATTTTTGGACACTGACATAAGAATTTAATTAGTTAATTAAACAATTAATAAAACAAGTTAATTGGTTTAAATAAACAATAAAACTAATAGGTGCACTGAAAGAAACAGAAATAAAAGAAGATAAATTTTTTTATTGATATTATATTACATACTAATTATATTATATTATTGTATTAATATTTTTATATACATATATATACATTTATGCTTGCATTTAAATAACCCTTACTTTTCAGCAACTTTTCGCTTCACTATCAGAAAAAAAAAATAAATAAATAAATAGTATGGTTAAATAATAATTTTATTAAACTATCGGATAGGAAATATTTTTGCTATGTCAATAAAATATCGTTAGGATTGAAATTAAATATTTTTTTCTTACGTCCTAAAATTAAATTTGATATTTTCAATTTCCGCTAGAATAATATTCGCTTAATCGTTAATGGAGAATTTTATTAATTTTAATAAATAATTATAATGAAGTCTAACTAAATTGTTATTAATTCCGGGGATTATGAAAAGCGGACGTGAGTTAATATGAACGAGAAATAGTGTGCTTAAGGGATCGTCCCAAATATGTTTTGCTCTTGGACGATCATGGCAGGGAGGGGATACAGGCTCCCGAAGGACGTCTCGGGGTAGCCATCGCACACTAGACGTTCATAAATATGGCAAACTTTCTTTTCTTTTCTTTACTTTGTGTTGTTGTCTGATCTTCCCTGCTTCCTCTGACTGATAGGCAAATATCCTCCCCCAAAAATAGCATGCGAATTTTTATTAATTAATAATGTATCAACGAGCAAGTAGCATCGCGGTTCTCTTCCCGAACCCCCCAACGCCGACGAGACATAGCCGGAAACTAGCGCATGCTCCGCCTTCAATGCCTACAATCACATCTGCTCGACTTTAATACAGCGATACGTTGTATGCTACAATTATTATTAATTATTTGGCGCCCGAACGTGTGGGGCCCGATCTGGCAAGCCCCGCTCTAAAATTAAGATAGAGCAAAAATGTCTCTTAGTCCATAACATCTGACTTTAGTCAATCAGTAGAAGCTTTAATTCATTCCCTTTGTCCTGGTTTTTTTTTGTTGAAAGGTTTTGGATTCCTTAGAACTTCAAAATAGCTCTTTGGCCGAACCTTACAGAACAACAGCTAAACATATGTCCTTTAGCTCAAATTGCTGGATAAGTTATTTCTTCAAACTAGAATCAACGTCGCAATAAACAATAGCTATTGGAAAATATCCTTGTATTTTTATTAATTTTGTAGAGTTTTTGCTGGACGCGGGTTATATAATGGACTAGTTCTACGCCCTCCGCTTAAATGAAGCAGAATAGTAAAATACCCTTCGTGATCCTGCGCTTTCAGGTTTCACATATCCATTCCTCTCTCCGTCTTCGTTTTTCTCAATAACCTTAAAAAAATGTATTAATACTGTCTGTTTCAGGCATAGATTAATACAATTGTCTTTATTTCTAATTCCAACTGTCAAATCTTCTTGGAAAATACTGGGGATCTATAATCATGGTCGTCTTATTTTGCTGGTGCGTTTCTTTTAGTATGATGGCCTTGAGAATAGTTATCTCAAAATACAGTATCCCGCTGATTTACAGCTAGATACGATATTAGTACTATCGGATACTAGATAATTCTGACGATCAGGCATATTGCCGTTTGCTATGCGGCTGATCGTTGTTTTATCAAAATATCTAATAGATACTATCGCATATCACAGATATTGTATCTTAGCAATCCTTTACTTGTTGCTTATTTATGAACAGGGTTGTTATTACTCAGGAAAGTTGCTCATAATTTCCGGATATATTTATAAATTATTTTGCATATAAATATTTTGATTTTTTGTTTGGAATATATTTTCTTTTGAAGTTTAGGTAAACATTTTGATTTTTTTTACTTTTCTTAAATATTTTGATTTGTTTTGGAAATTTTCTTTTTTTTTAGTTTATTTTTTAATTAGTAGTATTAAATTGAATACTATGCATAACCGGCTTTGACTACCTTTCGCTATCGAAATTGTGTCAAATCGGCCATGTTTGTAGCTCGTAGTTGTGAAAATTTAGCTGGTGAGATTCAGTGCTATATTTGTCTCAAGGACATCGACCACAGAACTCAACTTCTATCCACCAGCTGTAACCATACTTTTCATTGGGTCTGTTTCAATACGAAAGTCACAAATAGAGGCATTTGTCCTGTTTGTAAGAAAGCGATACAGTCCTCTACGTTAAACTTAACATTCAACTCAGATTTGAATCAGTCAACTCAGAGTTTACCAGGCTCATCCATGCCACCCGTCACTAGAGGTCAAAGCAAGAATACAGCTGAGCGAAGTAATATGGAAAATACTTCGCAGAACCCGGAAGACGCCTCTAATGTGGCCAACAGAGAATCTCCTTCAAATGTTAACGAGCTGCAACATTCTTTGGCCGAAGTTCTGACTTTGCACACCACGAAACAAACTGAGTTAATTACTCAGTCGTTAAATGAAGGATTTAGAAATCTCATGTCTGTTTTCGCTTCTCAGATAGCTTCTTCTTCTCACACTCGCTCATTACCTTTGCAAACTGGTCCACCTATTGCGTCTCAAGGTTTGTTAGCACAAACATCTGACACATCTATGTTGCCAGAATCTGCCAATTTTGCCAATCAGTTACCTACAAGGTCCCAAAATCGCACATCTCCTGGAATTATGTCTGCAAATCATTCACTACCTAGACTTTCGCCATTAGGAACTGAGCTACGTCCAGATCGGATAAGCCAGATTATTACAAATTGGAAATTAAAGTTTTCTGGCAGGTCAGGAATATTTGTTGAGGATTTCATATATCGTGTGGAGGCACTTACTATTCAAACGTTGGATAGCAATTACGATTTGCTAGCTCGTTACATTAGTAATTTATTTGAAGGAAGCGCCTCAGAGTGGTATTGGCGTTACCACAAGAGCGTTCATGAAATAAGATGGGAAGATTTAAAGAATGCTTTGCGTGTCCAGTTCAGAGAAGAACGAACAGACGTCAACATCCGAGCTGCGATCGACCGTCGAAAGCAAAAGGAAAATGAATCCTTCGACGAGTTTTACGAAGCTGTCGTGCAGATAGCAGATAAATTATCTGAACCGTTGCCAGAAGCATATTTGTTAGCTTCGATTCGGTCAAATTTGCTGCCCGAAATTCAACATGAGCTTCTCTACGAGAAAATTGAGACCATAACTAAGTTGAGAAGCATTGTTAGAAAGCGAGAAGTATTCTTTCAGACAATGCAGAAGCCGCTATTGTCTAAGCCACGACCAGCTCCTCGACCGGCTCCACGATTTGTTCACGAAGTTGATGTTGATTCTGATAATGAATCTATTTTAAGTGAGAACGATGTAGCAGCCATAAGTCTTTTATGTTGGAATTGTGGCAAAAATGGCCACCGCTATCAAGACTGCGTGGCCGATCGTCGCGTCTTTTGTTATGGATGTGGTCAGGCAGACACATACAGACCAACTTGCTCTAGATGCAACAATTCAAAAAACTCCTTGCCTCGTGCACCGCAGAAAAGTGCACGCAGACAAGTAGCCTCGAAAGCGACCAATACGGACTAGAAGCCCCGAATTCTTCTAAAATATTTTCACCGGACATTCAATCTTTACCTGATATACCTTTACACAATCGGATCAGTAATTCTAATCATCAAATTGAGAACTCTACAAGTAAAAGGGATGCACGCTCCAAGATGCGAAGAAATGCATATCGTAAGCAACGAAGGCTGGAAAACAAGTCGTTACTATCTGCAATTGTAGCCCACGATATTCGTCCATATGCAGAGGTAGTCATATTAGGCAGATCGGTATCTGGTTTAATGGACACAGGCGCCTCCGTTAGCTGCATCGGTGGAGATTTTGCTGAAAGCATATTAAAAGAACAAGTACCTCATAAACCAATGTGCTCTACTGTGCGAACTGCAGATGGCAACACTCAGAAAATTATCGGAAAACTACGTACAGAAGTCGTGTATAGGGGAAATGCTAGGACTTTATCATTTTACTTAGTCCCTTCGCTAGTACAGCCTCTTTACTTGGGCATTGATTTTTGGACAGAGTTCAAGTTGTTACCTGCCGATTTAACCAAGTCTGTCAATTTGGCTAGCATTGAAAGTATCGATGCTGACAAATTTCGCTCATTGTCAGAGCCTCAGAAAATTATTTTGAAGCAAACTATCGATTGCTTTCCATCTTTTGCAAAAAACGGATTAGGGAAGACAAACATTCTTTCACACGAGATTGATGTGGGCAATGCAAAGCCAATCAAGCAACGACACTATGCCGTTTCGCCGGCAATTGAAAAACTAATGTTCGATGAACTCGATCGCATGCTTGCCCTTGGAGTAATTGAAGAATCAGATAGTGCTTGGTCATCGCCAGTTGTGCTCGTGCGAAAGCCAGGCAAAGTAAGACTCTGCATTGACAGTAGAAAGGTCAATGAAGTGACACGAAAAGATGCCTACCCTATGCCACTCATAGACGGTATACTTAGTCGCCTTCCGAAGGCCGAGTATATAACTAGTCTAGATTTGAAGGATGCCTACTGGCAAATACCGCTAGAGCCAAGCTCTCGGGATAAAACTGCGTTCACGGTGCCTGGGAGAGCTCTTTACCAATTTACAGTCATGCCTTTTGGCCTTACTAATGCGCCGTCTACGATGTCTAAGTTAATGGACAAGATAATTCCAGTAAAATTTAAAAATGAAGTCTTTGTTTACCTGGACGATCTTCTCATAGTTTCAGAATCCTTTGAAAAACATATGAGCGTGCTAAAGGAGTTGGCTTTGTATTTATCAAATGCAGGGTTAACAATAAATGTTGAGAAAAGCAAGTTTTGTGTTCAAGAAGTCCAATATCTAGGTCATGTGGTTGGTCATGGAACCATCTCTATGGATCCAGATAAAATTGTGGCGATTAATGAGTATCCAGCACCCCGGTCATTAAAACAGCTCCGCCGTTTTCTTGGTATGACTGGATGGTACCAGAAATTCATTTGTAATTTTGCCTCACTTGCTTCACCTCTTACTGATGCGCTTAAACACAAACGACGTTTCGAGTGGTCAGAAGCAGCCGAAAATGCCTTTCAAGCTTTGAAACAGGAAATGTGTAAAGCTCCTGTACTACACACACCAGATTTCGCAGAGCCATTTTATATTCATTGTGACGCAAGTCATACAGGTGTAGGAGGAGTCCTGATGCAAATAAATAAGCAAGGTGATGAAGTTCCGATCGCATATATGTCGCGAAAGCTCAATCAATGTCAACGAAATTACTCAGTGACAGAGAAAGAATGTTTGGCAGCAATATTGAGCATAAAAAAATTTCGTGCATACGTTGAGGGGCATCCATTTACAGTGATTACTGATCACGCGTCTTTAAAATGGCTTATGGCACAAACAGACCTAAGTAGCAGATTGGCGCGATGGGCGTTGAAACTACAGGGTTATAGCTTTTCAATTCAACATCGCAAAGGATCCAAGAATATTGTTCCCGACGCTTTATCGAGAACTCACACTGAGGACCTTTCGTCAATCGATGCATCAACATTTATTGACTTACAATCACCTTATTTTCAATCAAGTACCTATCAGGAGCTGCGTTCAAAAATAGAGCAAAATCAGAGCCAGTTACCTGACATAAAAATAATAGATGGATTTATATATAGGCGAACAGAACATGCGTCTGGAGAAAAAGTTGCTGATGATTTAGTTTGGAAATTGTGGCTTCCCTCTGAATTAATTCCGATAGCATTGAAAATGGCGCATGACGATCCACTTTCTGCCCATGGCGGGATTAATAAAACCCTAGAGAGATTGCGTCGTTATTACTACTGGCCAAACTTGGTAACTAATGTCAAGGATTATATAAATCAATGTGAGATCTGTAAAAGCACTAAAAGTTCAAACAAGGTGCTCAGACCTCCTCTTGCGAAAAGCGGAGAAAGTCATCGTTTCTTTCAAAAGCTCTACGTTGATTTTCTAGGCCCTTATCCGAGATCCAAATCTGGTAATGTAGGAATCTTTATTGTGCTTGACCACTTTACCAAATTCCCTTTTTTGAAAGCGGTTAAGAAATTTACAGCAGATGCTATCACACAATTTTTAGAAGACGATCTGTTTCATTGTTTTGGCATCCCCGAAACTGTAGTCTCTGATAATGGGGTGCAATTCAAGTCGCATGTCTTTAATAATCTGATGCAAAAGTACAGTATAAACCATGCTTACACAGCAGTTTATGCTCCACAGGCCAACGCGTCCGAGCGTGTAAATAGGTCGGTAATCTCTGCCATTAAAGCCTATATCCATCCTAATCAATCTAACTGGGATGATAATTTGAGTAAAATTTGCTGCTCTTTACGCTCGAGCTTTCACACGGCTGTGAATAACACGCCATATAGGCTCGTCTTCGGTCAGCATATGATAACTGATGGTTCTACTTATCGGCTCTTGCGTGACTTAAATCTACTCGAAGATCGTTCAGTTTTATTTAACCGAGATGACTCTTTGGATCTCATGAGAAATAGAGCGGTCAACGTGATGCGAAATCAACATGAACGCAACGAAAATGCTTATAACTTGAGAAGTAGAGAAGTCTCTTATGTTGTTGGTCAGGAGGTTTTTCGCAGAAACTTTCAACAAAGTAATTTTGCAAAGGGATTCAATGCGAAACTTGCCCCAACCTTTTTAAAAGCCCGAATTCGTCGAAAGCTAGGGAATAGTTATTACGAAATTGAGGATATGCAGGGTAATCGGATTGGAAAATATCACGCCAAAGATATTAAACAATAGTTTTTTTTTATTTCAGTTCTGCTCACAAGCGCGTATCTCCCTTGTGGTGTCCCCAAGTGCGATTTTGGTCGGGGGTATTGTAATGGCGCTTGTTTGGTCTAATTAACAGAAATCCTCAAAAGTAGGCAATTACAATTTTTCTCTGTACTAATTACTTTTACCTTGACCCTAAAAGTATGCATCACTATCTGTAAACAATTATGTTAACATTTAACATAACATAACAATTAGTAGTAGATTTCATTTTAGTCTTAGTAGTATATTTTCTTATGTATGGTAAATTTAATTGAGTAATTTGTAAATTATGGAAATATTATTAAAATTGAATTTTGTAAGAATTACGAAGGTATACCATAAATAATTTTTTTTCTATATTCGATTTAAATATTCGATAATCGAAAATGCATCCTAATTGGTAAAATGCGTTCGTGGGTTCAAATGCACCCTTGCGCAAATCGTGGCTAGAAGCCATTTCCGCAATTCAGACTCGATCTCTTTCTCAGCGATCGTCGAACAGTGCAGACGTCATTAATTCCAGTCTCTCCCCAAAGGAAAATTTTATTGGGGTTAACAACGTGCTTAAGTAACCTAAAGAAAAATTTTTCTTCATTGCTTTTAAGCAATTGAAAATTTTGCAAATTTCATCATTTTAATAAGTCCGCTGAGAAATACATAGAGATTGGATTCGTGGCGAGCTGTTTGCAGCAGAAAGTTCCTAACTTTTCTTTGGTGCCAATCCAAAAAGGGTAATTATCATATACTTTTCTTTGGTACCAGCTATTAATTGTTCTTTCGAACAATTAATTCTCTTTTGCACACAGATTGGCACTAATACCAACTCAGAAAGCCCCGCTTCATACGGCAGGCAATCGCCAGCAGGCAAGAGAAGAGATAGAGCCGATCAATATCCGACCTACCGACGTTCAGAGAGCAGCAGTCAAAGTGTTAAAAGATCAGATCGAGCCAAGCGCTCACGAAATGTGGAAAATTCCTGGGAAAATGTGCCTAAAAAAGTGTGAAAACCACCCCCATTTGCCATAACCTCAAGTGAAAGTCTCTTCCAAATCATTTGCTCCATGTGCCAAGTGCCGCCTTTGAAAATTGCGAAGATACCACCCCAAAGCAGCTAAAGGAGCTGTCAATAGTTTTGATTTTTTTTAGTTGTTAATATGCTGGAATAATTGTGTTATTTTTTTTTTTATTTGGTTATCTGCCAATTAGCTTAATTAATTTTTTTTAGTGAAAAGCGAAAAGTTGCAGAAGTGAAAATCCACAAGAAAAATATCAATTATGATCTTATATATATAATGTGCATACATATTAATTTAATATTAATTAATAATACTAAATTCAGTCTTGAGTCAGTAAATCATACAAGTTAAATCAATTAATACAAATTAAAAATGTGATAAAAGCAAGACAGTGACAACCAAAAATAATACCAATGAACACATATTAAAAAGGTAATAAAAGCAAGACAGTGCCAACGATAATAATACCAACACCGCAAACCCCCATTAATAATGCAGTCAAACATCGTCGAAAGTACTTTCGTCGCTGGATTTGTCTTTTGGTAAGCTGGAAAGTTATTTTATTTTATTTTCATTTTATTGGCCAATTGTATATAACGTTTTTCCCAAGGTATCAGCAGGTTCTCGAGCAACGATGATCCATTGGCCACAGCCACTTTATCGTGCGCATGTGTACAACAACTTTTATAAGTTGCTGTAGTGCTGTTCTGTTTTGCATTATCTTTTGCTTGACGTTGACTGAGCTCACAAGAACCTGAGTGATATTGCGGTAAACGTAATTGACATACAATTGAAGTTCAGTTATGTTGTTATTGCTTTTGCGTTATGCTTGCTTTCGCTTTCGTCTAGCCAAAATTGCTAGTAAAAATCAGCTGTTCACATTACAGTCATGGCCTCTAATATTAGATCTTTTTGTTGCATTTGTGTAAATTTTTAGTAATGCATATTTTTTTTCTTAATTATCTCTTAAATTTAGTTCATCTAAAGTCAAGATTAAATACAAAAATAATGTTATAATTTTTGAATACGATTTCCTTAAAGTAAATTTAAATAATAAATATTGAATATTACTAAATGATTTTTGGACACTGACATAAGAATTTAATTAGTTAATTAAACAATTAATAAAACAAGTTAATTGGTTTAAATAAACAATAAAACTAATAGGTGCACTGAAAGAAACAGAAATAAAAGAAGATAAATTTTTTTTATTGATATTATATTACATACTAATTATATTATATTATTGTATTAATATTTTTATATACATATATATACATTTATGCTTGCATTTAAATAACCCTTACTTTTCAGCAACTTTTCGCTTCACTATCAGAAAAAATAAATAAATAAATAGTATGGTTAAATAATAATTTTATTAAACTATCGGATAGGAAATATTTTTGCTATGTCAATAAAATATCGTTAGGATTGAAATTAAATATTTTTTTTCTTACGTCCTAAAATTAAATTTGATATTTTCAATTTCCGCTAGAATAATATTCGCTTAATCGTTAATGGAGAATTTTATTAATTTTAATAAATAATTATAATGAAGTCTAACTAAATTGTTATTAATTCCGGGGATTATGAAAAGCGGACGTGAGTTAATATGAACGAGAAATAGTGTGCTTAAGGGATCGTCCCAAATATGTTTTGCTCTTGGACGATCATGGCAGGGAGGGGATACAGGCTCCCGAAGGACGTCTCGGGGTAGCCATCGCACACTAGACGTTCATAAATATGGCAAACTTTCTTTTCTTTTCTTTACTTTGTGTTGTTGTCTGATCTTCCCTGCTTCCTCTGACTGATAGGCAAATATCCTCCCCCAAAAATAGCATGCGAATTTTTATTAATTAATAATGTATCAACGAGCAAGTAGCATCGCGGTTCTCTTCCCGAACCCCCCAACGCCGACGAGACATAGCCGGAAACTAGCGCATGCTCCGCCTTCAATGCCTACAATCACATCTGCTCGACTTTAATACAGCGATACGTTGTATGCTACAGCTTTTGATCCCGTTACGTTTCTTTTCGTTTGCTTTGCCTTTGTTAAAATTCAGTTCAACTACTAGGCGCGTTTTACTCTTTGTCTATTCTATCAGCGTCAGCTAATGACATAAGAACGCTGTTCGTAAATCGCCACATTTCCACTAATAAATATAAGCAATAGTTTTCTAAGAAGAAAACCACGATCGTTATTATTTAAAGGTGGTCAACTCGCCAGATGCTGGGAGCCTCAACGCCGCCACGGATGGACAATCATACCGCGGGCCGCATCCCACATTTACAGCAGTCTGGGGCTCCGCATTGGGCGCAGCCACTAGCCAGCACAGGGAGTTTTCAAATTTCGCACTTTTTGATCATAAGAATTTATAAAAAAAAAATTTTTTTTCAAAACCAATATTGTTGAGTCAATTTATTCATATTGAGGCCAAATTATGATCAAAAAGATATTCCGCATGTAGATCGGATGAGTTTTCACAAAGTTATGGGAGTTTTCAAATTTCGTACTTTTTGATCATAAGTCATGAACCCCTATTCATGGGGTACGATCGAATTTTCAAAAAAAAAATTTTTTTCAAAACCAATATTGTTGAGTCAATTTATTCATATTGAGGCCAAATTATGATCAAAAAGATATTCCGCATGTAGATCGGATGAGTTTTCTACAAAGTTATGGGAGTTTTCAAATTTCGTACTTTTTGATCATAAGTCATGAACCCCTATTCATGGGGTACGATCGAATTTCAAAAAAAAAATTTTTTTTCAAAACCAATATTGTTGAGTCAATTTATTCATATTGAGGCCAAATTATGATCAAAAAGATATTCCGCATGTAGATCGGATGAGTTTTCACAAAGTTATGGGAGTTTTCAAATTTCGTACTTTTTGATCATAAGTCATGAACCCCTATTCATGGGGTACGATCAAATTTTTCAAAATCCTTTTTTTTTCAAAACTAATATTGTTGAGTCAATTTATTCATATTGAGGCCAAATTATGATCAAAAAGATATTCCGCATGTAGATCGGATGAGTTTTCACAAAGTTATGGGAGTTTTCAAATTTCGTACTTTTTGATCATAAGTCATGAACCCCTATTCATGGGGTACGATCAAATTTTTCAAAATCATTTTTTTTTCAAAACCAATATTGTTGAGTCAATTTATTCATATTGAGGCCAAATTATGATCAAAAAGATATTCCGCATGTAGATCGGATGAGTTTTCACAAAGTTATGGGAGTTTTCAAATTTCGTACTTTTTGATCATAAGTCATGAACCCCTATTCATGGGGTACGATCGAATTTCAAAAAAAACATTTTTTTTTCAAAACCAATATTGTTGAGTCAATTTATTCATATTGAGGCCAAATTATGATCAAAAAGATATTCCGCATGTAGATCGGATGAGTTTTCACAAAGTTATGGGAGTTTTCAAATTTCGTACTTTTTGATCATAAGTCATGAACCCCTATTCATGGGGTACGATCAAATTTTTTAAAATCCTTTTTTTTTCAAAACTAATATTGTTGAGTCAATTTATTCATATTGAGGCCAAATTATGATCAAAAAGATATTCCGCATGTAGATCGGATGAGTTTTCACAAAGTTATGGGAGTTTTCAAATTTCGTACTTTTTGATCATAAGTCATGAACCCCTTCATGGGGTACGATCAAATTTAAAAAAAATATTTTTTTTCAAAACTAATATTGTTGAGTCAATTTATTCATATTGAGGCCAAATTATGATCAAAAAGATATTCCGCATGTAGATCGGATGAGTTTTCACAAAGTTATGGGAGTTTTCAAATTTCGTACTTTTTGATCATAAGTCATGAACCCCTATTCATGGGGTACGATCGAATTTTCAAAAAAAAATTTTTTTTCAAAACCAATATTGTTGAGTCAATTTATTCATATTGAGGCCAAATTATGATCAAAAAGATATTCCGCATGTAGATCGGATGAGTTTCTACAAAGTTATGGGAGTTTTCAAATTTCGTACTTTTTGATCATAAGTCATGAACCCCTATTCATGGGGTACGATCAAATTTTTCAAAATCTTATTTTTTTTCAAAACCAATATTGTTGAGTCAATTTATTCATATTGAGGCCAAATTATGATCAAAAAGATATTCCGCATGTAGATCGGATGAGTTTTCACAAAGTTATGGGAGTTTTCAAATTTCGTACTTTTTGATCATAAGTCATGAACCCCTATTCATGGGGTACGATCAAATTTTTAAAAATCCTTTTTTTTTCAAAACCAATATTGTTGAGTCAATTTATTCATATTGAGGCCAAATTATGATCAAAAAGATATTCCGCATGTAGATCGGATGAGTTTTCACAAAGTTATGGGAGTTTTCAAATTTCGTACTTTTTGATCATAAGTCATGAACCCCTATTCATGGGGTACGATCAAATTTTTCAAAATCCTTTTTTTTTCAAAACTAATATTGTTGAGTCAATTTATTCATATTGAGGCCAAATTATGATCAAAAAGATATTCCGCATGTAGATCGGATGAGTTTTCACAAAGTTATGGGAGTTTTCAAATTTCGTACTTTTTGATCATAAGTCATGAACCCCTATTCATGGGGTACGATCAAATTTTTCAAAAAAAAAATTTTTTTTCAAAACCAATATTGTTGAGTCAATTTATTCATATTGAGGCCAAATTATGATCAAAAAGATATTCCGCATGTAGATCGGATGAGTTTTCACAAAGTTATGGGAGTTTTCAAATTTCGTACTTTTTGATCATAAGTCATGAACCCCTATTCATGGGGTACGATCAAATTTTTCAAAAAAAAAATTTTTTTTCAAAACCAATATTGTTGAGTCAATTTATTCATATTGAGGCCAAATTATGATCAAAAAGATATTCCGCATGTAGATCGGATGAGTTTTCACAAAGTTATGGGAGTTTTCAAATTTCGTACTTTTTGATCATAAGTCATGAACCCCTATTCATGGGGTACGATCAAATTTTTCAAAATCCTTTTTTTTTCAAAACCAATATTGTTGAGTCAATTTATTCATATTGAGGCCAAATTATGATCAAAAAGATATTCCGCATGTAGATCGGATGAGTTTTCACAAAGTTATGGGAGTTTTCAAATTTCGTACTTTTTGATCATAAGTCATGAACCCCTATTCATGGGGTACGATCAAATTTTTCAAAATCTTATTTTTTTTCAAAACCAATATTGTTGAGTCAATTTATTCATATTGAGGCCAAATTATGATCAAAAAGATATTCCGCATGTAGATCGGATGAGTTTTCACAAAGTTATGGGAGTTTTCAAATTTCGTACTTTTTGATCATAAGTCATGAACCCCTATTCATGGGGTACGATCAAATTTTTCAAAAAAAAAATTTTTTTTCAAAACCAATATTGTTGAGTCAATTTATTCATATTGAGGCCAAATTATGATCAAAAAGATATTCCGCATGTAGATCGGATGATTTTTCTCAAAGTTATGGGAGTTTTCAAATTTCGTACTTTTTGATCATAAGTCATGAACCCCTATTCATGGGGTACGATCAAATTTTTCAAAATCTTATTTTTTTCAAAACCAATATTGTTGAGTCAATTTATTCATATTGAGGCCAAATTATGATCAAAAAGATATTCCGCATGTAGATCGGATGAGTTTCTACAAAGTTATGGGAGTTTTCAAATTTCGTACTTTTTGATCATAAGTCATGAACCCCTATTCATGGGGTACGATCAAATTTTCAAAAAAAAATTTTTTTTTCAAAACCAATATTGTTGAGTCAATTTATTCATATTGAGGCCAAATTATGATCAAAAAGATATTCCGCATGTAGATCGGATGAGTTTTCACAAAGTTATGGGAGTTTTCAAATTTCGTACTTTTTGATCATAAGTCATGAACCCCTATTCATGGGGTACGATCAAATTTTTAAAAATACTTTTTTTTTCAAAACCAATATTGTTGAGTCAATTTATTCATATTGAGGCCAAATTATGATCAAAAAGATATTCCGCATGTAGATCGGATGAGTTTTCACAAAGTTATGGGAGTTTTCAAATTTCGTACTTTTTGATCATAAGTCATGAACCCCTATTCATGGGGTACGATCAAATTTTTAAAAATCCTTTTTTTTCAAAACTAATATTGTTGAGTCAATTTATTCATATTGAGGCCAAATTATGATCAAAAAGATATTCCGCATGTAGATCGGATGAGTTTTCACAAAGTTATGGGAGTTTTCAAATTTCGTACTTTTTGATCATAAGTCATGAACCCCTATTCATGGGGTACGATCGAATTTTTCAAAAAAAAAATTTTTTTTCAAAACCATTATTGTTGAGTCAATTTATTCATATTGAGGCCAAATTATGATCAAAAAGATATTCCGCATGTAGATCGGATGAGTTTTCTACAAAGTTATGGGAGTTTTCAAATTTCGTACTTTTTGATCATAAGTCATGAACCCCTATTCATGGGGTACGATCAAATTTTTCAAAATCTTATTTTTTTTCAAAACCAATATTGTTGAGTCAATTTATTCATATTGAGGCCAAATTATGATCAAAAAGATATTCCGCATGTAGATCGGATGAGTTTCTACAAAGTTATGGGAGTTTTCAAATTTCGTACTTTTTGATCATAAGTCATGAACCCCTATTCATGGGGTACGATCAAATTTAAAAAAAAAATTTTTTTTTCAAAACCAATATTGTTGAGTCAATTTATTCATATTGAGGCCAAATTATGATCAAAAAGATATTCCGCATGTAGATCGGATGAGTTTTCACAAAGTTATGGGAGTTTTCAAATTTCGTACTTTTTGATCATAAGTCATGAACCCCTATTCATGGGGTACGATCGAATTTCAAAAAAAAAATTTTTTTTCAAAACCAATATTGTTGAGTCAATTTATTCATATTGAGGCCAAATTATGATCAAAAAGATATTCCGCATGTAGATCGGATGAGTTTTCTCAAAGTTATGGGAGTTTTCAAATTTCGTACTTTTTGATCATAAGTCATGAACCCCTATTCATGGGGTACGATCAAATTTTTTAAAATCCTTTTTTTTCAAAACTAATATTGTTGAGTCAATTTATTCATATTGAGGCCAAATTATGATCAAAAAGATATTCCGCATGTAGATCGGATGAGTTTTCACAAAGTTATGGGAGTTTTCAAATTTCGTACTTTTTGATCATAAGTCATGAACCCCTATTCATGGGGTACGATCAAATTTTTCAAAAAATCATTTTTTTTCAAAACTAATATTGTTGAGTCAATTTATTCATATTGAGGCCAAATTATGATCAAAAAGATATTCCGCATGTAGATCGGATGAGTTTTCACAAAGTTATGGGAGTTTTCAAATTTCGTACTTTTTGATCATAAGTCATGAACCCCTATTCATGGGGTACGATCAAATTTTCAAAAAAAAAATTTTTTTTCAAAACCAATATTGTTGAGTCAATTTATTCATATTGAGGCCAAATTATGATCAAAAAGATATTCCGCATGTAGATCGGGTGAGTTTCTACAAAGTTATGGGAGTTTTCAAATTTCGTACTTTTTGATCATAAGTCATGAACCCCTATTCATGGGGTACGATCAAATTTTTCAAAATCTTATTTTTTTTCAAAACCAATATTGTTGAGTCAATTTATTCATATTGAGGCCAAATTATGATCAAAAAGATATTCCGCATGTAGATCGGATGAGTTTCTACAAAGTTATGGGAGTTTTCAAATTTCGTACTTTTTGATCATAAGTCATGAACCCCTATTCATGGGGTACGATCAAATTTTTAAAAAAAATCTTTTTTTTTTCAAAACCAATATTGTTGAGTCAATTTATTCATATTGAGGCCAAATTATGATCAAAAAGATATTCCGCATGTAGATCGGATGAGTTTTCACAAAGTTATGGGAGTTTTCAAATTTCGTACTTTTTGATCATAAGTCATGAACCCCTATTCATGGGGTACGATCGAATTTCAAAAAAAAAATTTTTTTTCAAAACCAATATTGTTGAGTCAATTTATTCATATTGAGGCCAAATTATGATCAAAAAGATATTCCGCATGTAGATCGGATGAGTTTTCTCAAAGTTATGGGAGTTTTCAAATTTCGTACTTTTTGATCATAAGTCATGAACCCCTATTCATGGGGTACGATCAAATTTTTCAAAATCCTTTTTTTTCAAAACTAATATTGTTGAGTCAATTTATTCATATTGAGGCCAAATTATGATCAAAAAGATATTCCGCATGTAGATCGGATGAGTTTTCACAAAGTTATGGGAGTTTTCAAATTTCGTACTTTTTGATCATAAGTCATGAACCCCTATTCATGGGGTACGATCAAATTTTTCAAAAAAAAATTTTTTTTCAAAACCAATATTGTTGAGTCAATTTATTCATATTGAGGCCAAATTATGATCAAAAAGATATTCCGCATGTAGATCGGATGAGTTTTCACAAAGTTATGGGAGTTTTCAAATTTCGTACTTTTTGATCATAAGTCATGAACCCCTATTCATGGGGTACGATCAAATTTTTCAAAATCATTTTTTTTTCAAAACCAATATTGTTGAGTCAATTTATTCATATTGAGGCCAAATTATGATCAAAAAGATATTCCGCATGTAGATCGGATGAGTTTTCACAAAGTTATGGGAGTTTTCAAATTTCGTACTTTTTGATCATAAGTCATGAACCCCTATTCATGGGGTACGATCAAATTTTTCAAAATCCTTTTTTTTTCAAAACCAATATTGTTGAGTCAATTTATTCATATTGAGGCCAAATTATGATCAAAAAGATATTCCGCATGTAGATCGGATGAGTTTTCACAAAGTTATGGGAGTTTTCAAATTTCGTACTTTTTGATCATAAGTCATGAACCCCTATTCATGGGGTACGATCAAATTTTTCAAAATCCTTTTTTTTTCAAAACCAATATTGTTGAGTCAATTTATTCATATTGAGGCCAAATTATGATCAAAAAGATATTCCGCATGTAGATCGGATGAGTTTTCACAAAGTTATGGGAGTTTTCAAATTTCGTACTTTTTGATCATAAGTCATGAACCCCTATTCATGGGGTACGATCAAATTTCAAAAAATCATTTTTTTTTCAAAACCAATATTGTTGAGTCAATTTATTCATATTGAGGCCAAATTATGATCAAAAAGATATTCCGCATGTAGATCGGATGAGTTTTCACAAAGTTATGGGAGTTTTCAAATTTCGTACTTTTTGATCATAAGTCATGAACCCCTATTCATGGGGTACGATCGAATTTCAAAAAAAAAATTTTTTTTCAAAACCAATATTGTTGAGTCAATTTATTCATATTGAGGCCAAATTATGATCAAAAAGATATTCCGCATGTAGATCGGATGAGTTTCTACAAAGTTATGGGAGTTTTCAAATTTCGTACTTTTTGATCATAAGTCATGAACCCCTATTCATGGGGTACGATCAAATTTTTCAAAATCTTATTTTTTTTCAAAACCAATATTGTTGAGTCAATTTATTCATATTGAGGCCAAATTATGATCAAAAAGATATTCCGCATGTAGATCGGATGAGTTTTCACAAAGTTATGGGAGTTTTCAAATTTCGTACTTTTTGATCATAAGTCATGAACCCCTATTCATGGGGTACGATCGAATTTCCAAAAAAAAAATTTTTTTTCAAAACCAATATTGTTGAGTCAATTTATTCATATTGAGGCCAAATTATGATCAAAAAGATATTCCGCATGTAGATCGCAAATTTCGTACTTTTTGATCATAAGTCATGAACCCCTATTCATGGGGTACGATCAAATTTTTCAAAATCCTTTTTTTTTCAAAACCAATATTGTTGAGTCAATTTATTCATATTGAGGCCAAATTATGATCAAAAAGATATTCCGCATGTAGATCGGATGAGTTTTCACAAAGTTATGGGAGTTTTCAAATTTCGTACTTTTTGATCATAAGTCATGAACCCCTATTCATGGGGTACGATCAAATTTTTCAAAAAAAAATTTTTTTTCAAAACCATTATTGTTGAGTCAATTTATTCATATTGAGGCCAAATTATGATCAAAAAGATATTCCGCATGTAGATCGGATGAGTTTTCACAAAGTTATGGGAGTTTTCAAATTTCGTACTTTTTGATCATAAGTCATGAACCCCTATTCATGGGGTACGATCAAATTTTCAAAAAAAAATTTTTTTTTCAAAACCAATATTGTTGAGTCAATTTATTCATATTGAGGCCAAATTATGATCAAAAAGATATTCCGCATGTAGATCGGATGAGTTTTCTCAAAGTTATGGGAGTTTTCAAATTTCGTACTTTTTGATCATAAGTCATGAACCCCTATTCATGGGGTACGATCAAATTTTTTAAAATCCTTTTTTTTTCAAAACTAATATTGTTGAGTCAATTTATTCATATTGAGGCCAAATTATGATCAAAAAGATATTCCGCATGTAGATCGGATGAGTTTTCACAAAGTTATGGGAGTTTTCAAATTTCGTACTTTTTGATCATAAGTCATGAACCCCTATTCTGGGGTACGATCAAATTTTTCAAAAAAAAATTTTTTTCAAAACCAATATTGTTGAGTCAATTTATTCATATTGAGGCCAAATTATGATCAAAAAGATATTCCGCATGTAGATCGGATGAGTTTTCTACAAAGTTATGGGAGTTTTCAAATTTCGTACTTTTTGATCATAAGTCATGAACCCCTATTCATGGGGTACGATCAAATTTTTCAAAATCCTTTTTTTTCAAAACCAATATTGTTGAGTCAATTTATTCATATTGAGGCCAAATTATGATCAAAAAGATATTCCGCATGTAGATCGGATGAGTTTTCACAAAGTTATGGGAGTTTTCAAATTTCGTACTTTTTGATCATAAGTCATGAACCCCTATTCATGGGGTACGATCAAATTTTTCAAAATCCTTTTTTTTTCAAAACCAATATTGTTGAGTCAATTTATTCATATTGAGGCCAAATTATGATCAAAAAGATATTCCGCATGTAGATCGGATGAGTTTTCACAAAGTTATGGGAGTTTTCAAATTTCGTACTTTTTGATCATAAGTCATGAACCCCTATTCATGGGGTACGATCAAATTTTTCAAAATCCTTTTTTTTTCAAAACCAATATTGTTGAGTCAATTTATTCATATTGAGGCCAAATTATGATCAAAAAGATATTCCGCATGTAGATCGGATGAGTTTTCACAAAGTTATGGGAGTTTTCAAATTTCGTACTTTTTGATCATAAGTCATGAACCCCTATTCATGGGGTACGATCAAATTTTCAAAAAAAAATTTTTTTTTCAAAACCAATATTGTTGAGTCAATTTATTCATATTGAGGCCAAATTATGATCAAAAAGATATTCCGCATGTAGATCGGATGAGTTTTCACAAAGTTATGGGAGTTTTCAAATTTCGTACTTTTTGATCATAAGTCATGAACCCCTATTCATGGGGTACGATCAAATTTCAAAAAAAAAATTTTTTTTCAAAACCAATATTGTTGAGTCAATTTATTCATATTGAGGCCAAATTATGATCAAAAAGATATTCCGCATGTAGATCGGATGAGTTTCTACAAAGTTATGGGAGTTTTCAAATTTCGTACTTTTTGATCATAAGTCATGAACCCCTATTCATGGGGTACGATCAAATTTTTCAAAATCTTATTTTTTTTCAAAACCAATATTGTTGAGTCAATTTATTCATATTGAGGCCAAATTATGATCAAAAAGATATTCCGCATGTAGATCGGATGAGTTTTCACAAAGTTATGGGAGTTTTCAAATTTCGTACTTTTTGATCATAAGTCATGAACCCCTATTCATGGGGTACGATCAAATTTAAAAAAAAAAATTTTTTTTCAAAACCAATATTGTTGAGTCAATTTATTCATATTGAGGCCAAATTATGATCAAAAAGATATTCCGCATGTAGATCGGATGAGTTTTCTACAAAGTTATGGGAGTTTTCAAATTTCGTACTTTTTGATCATAAGTCATGAACCCCTATTCATGGGGTACGATCAAATTTTTCAAAATCTTATTTTTTTTCAAAACCAATATTGTTGAGTCAATTTATTCATATTGAGGCCAAATTATGATCAAAAAGATATTCCGCATGTAGATCGGATGAGTTTTCTACAAAGTTATGGGAGTTTTCAAATTTCGTACTTTTTGATCATAAGTCATGAACCCCTATTCATGGGGTACGATCAAATTTTTCAAAATCTTATTTTTTTTCAAAACCAATATTGTTGAGTCAATTTATTCATATTGAGGCCAAATTATGATCAAAAAGATATTCCGCATGTAGATCGGATGAGTTTTCACAAAGTTATGGGAGTTTTCAAATTTCGTACTTTTTGATCATAAGTCATGAACCCCTATTCATGGGGTACGATCGAATTTCAAAAAAAAATTTTTTTTTCAAAACCAATATTGTTGAGTCAATTTATTCATATTGAGGCCAAATTATGATCAAAAAGATATTCCGCATGTAGATCGGATGAGTTTTCACAAAGTTATGGGAGTTTTCAAATTTCGTACTTTTTGATCATAAGTCATGAACCCCTATTCATGGGGTACGATCAAATTTTTCAAAAAAAAATTTTTTTCAAAACTAATATTGTTGAGTCAATTTATTCATATTGAGGCCAAATTATGATCAAAAAGATATTCCGCATGTAGATCGGATGAGTTTCTACAAAGTTATGGGAGTTTTCAAATTTCGTACTTTTTGATCATAAGTCATGAACCCCTATTCATGGGGTACGATCAAATTTTTCAAAATCCTTTTTTTTCAAAACCAATATTGTTGAGTCAATTTATTCATATTGAGGCCAAATTATGATCAAAAAGACATTCCGCATGTAGATCGGATGAGTTTTCACAAAGTTATGGGAGTGTTTGAGCTGCAACGAAATTAAGAACTAAAAAACGAAAGAGAACTATGCGGTAGCAGCAATGCGCTCTTAGTCAAGAGAGAGCGAATGATGTGCAGTGCGTGGGCGAAGGAGAGCAAGCGACTGAGAGTGAGCGATGGAGAGCGAGCGCTCACCAGCAAACACCAGCCTTGCGCTCACTGGAGATGCACAGTTATTGGATGCGCTTTTGATCCCGTTACGTTTCTTTTCGTTTGCTTTGCCTTTGTTAAAATTCAGTTCAACTACTAGGCGCGTTTTACTCTTTGTCTATTCTATCAGCGTCAGCTAATGACATAAGAACGCTGTTCGTAAATCGCCACATTTCCACTAATAAATATAAGCAATAGTTTTCTAAGAAGAAAACCAAGATCGTTATTATTTAAAGGTGGTCAACTCGCCAGATGCTGGGAGCCTCAACGCCGCCACGGATGGACAATCATACCGCGGGCCGCATCCCACATTTACAGCAGTCTGGGGCTCCGCATTGGGCGCAGCCAATAGCCAGCACATTTTTGGTGCCTCCTGTGAGGATATCTCTCTGCATTTGGTTTTTACGAGTTGTTGGTGACGGGTGGAGTGTTGGATCGTGCAGAGTTCTGGTAAAATTCTGGAGAGTGATATCTAACCTCAATCCGCTGGTGAGCTGATACAGTTTGACATTGTGTTTGAGGTCATTAGAGGTCGTAGCAAAATGGCGGAAAGACTGGCACAGTTAACTTCTGAGCAAATGGGACTGTTAGATGGAGTGCGAGACATGTTACGTAATTTTAGGAAAGACGTGACACGCCGGTCTGAGGCACATCTTGAGGCTAGACTAGAATCTTAAGGAGCGTTTCATGATGAATTTCGGCAAAATCATCGTGAGCTTGTACGTGCTGGTTACGATGACGTGGTGAAAAAGGATTATGTAAGCGCCGGGATTTCTAGTTTATTCGAAGAAGCATACATCGACGCTGTTGCTGAAGTCAAGACCGATTTAAGCTGTCAACGCGATATAATCGCATCTACCGCAGTACATGACACTTCGATGAATCGGACTGTTCATAGCGCGATAGAAGAAGTCAAATTGCCTACCATAAAACTACCAGTTTTCAGTGGCAAGTTTGTTGATTGGCCAGTCTTCAAGGAATTGTTCTTGTCAAGAGTTCACAACTGCGATCGGCTGAACGATCTGCATCGGTTTCATTACCTGAAAGATTCTCTTTCTGAAGAAGGAGCTAAGGATATACAACACTTAACGCTGATTGAATCGAACTACCATAAAGCGTGGGATATGTTAGTTGACATGTACGATAATAAACGAGTTCTATTTCAGCATTATATGGATGTATTCGAGAAACAGGCAGCGGTTCAGCAGGGCGACCCAAATGCATTGAAGCAGTTCGTGCAGACGTGTCGAGCATCTGTGACCTCGTTGGAAAAGATTGGAGTGGATCTTCAACGTCATGGGCAAATACTGGTGTACTACATGACAAGGAAACTACCCGGTCAGCTAAGATTGGAATGGGAGAAGTCCACTACCAAGCGAGAGTTACCAACATTTGAAGATCTGTGTGCGTACCTGGACATTCAGTATCGCACAATGATTACTGCTTCATTCTATGGGAGCGATCCAGCGTCGACTAAGGAGCGTCGGAACACGCCGCAGACCGAATAAGGCACAACAGTGAAATCGTCATTTGTGACCCGAGATGATAGTCTGCGGTCATGGAAATCACATCATCACTGATTGTAAACAATTTGCCGGTATAGGTGTATCGGATCGGATGGCGACAGTTCGGAAATATCGACTATGTTTCATTTGCCTGGATGATAAGCATCAGGCGTCGAAATGCGGTAGTCGCAGATATTGTGAAAGGTGTACTTGGCGTCATCACACACTCATTCACGTGGAAAAGGAGAAAAGGACAGTCGGACGCCCAAAGCCGTCGGAGGAGAGTGCACAAAAGGTATCGACAAATTTGGTCAACAGGTCAAAGGAAGGATCATCGACAAATGGGTCAAATTGTGATGTGTTATTGCCGACTGCAGTTGTTACAGTGGACAACGCCGAAGGGGTACCGTTGAAATTTCGAGCATTTTTGGATCAAGGATCGCAAGCATCTTTTATATCGGAGAGCGCAGCGCAGTTGCTACGTCTTCCACGGCAGAAGGTGCATGTTAAGGTGAATGGATTAGCGAGCTCTAGAATCACGGAAGTAACGACAGCGATGTTCATATGTTTGAGATCGCGGTTGGATTCACTGGTGAAATATAATGTGCAGGTATATATTTTGCCACGGGTGAGTCATAAAATGCCTGATAGGCAGATAAGCGAGGATATGTGGCCTCATCTGAAAAACTTATGTTTGGCTGATCCGAATTATTTTCTACCTCAAGGAATTGATATGCTGCTGGGCAGTGACATCTACGACGAGCTGATGCTGAGTGAAGTTCATCGTGGACCGACCGGAGCACCCTTGGCGCAAAATACGACGTTGGGATACATTGTGTCCGGCAAGATCAGCGGGCGTGCTTCACCTATATCTTCGTATACAGTGAAGATATCAAGGAATGAGGCATCCAATGAGCTCGAAGACTTGTTGCAAAGGTTTTGGGAGCTCGAACAGTTCGATAAGGAATCTGCAGATCTCTCGGAGGAAGAGAGATGGTGCGAGGAGTTCTTTGTTAGAACACACCGGCGATTGCCGTCTGGAAAAAACATTGTACGTCTACCTTTTCTAACGCCGTTAGATTCTACAATGGTACTCGGAGAGTCATATCGTGCAGCGTTAAAGCGATTATGTCATCTGGAGCGGCGCGGCGTCTACGTGCGGATGATAACCTAAAGAAAGTATACACCGCCACGATAAACGAGTATTTGGAGCTGGGTCAAATGATGCCTGTTAAGTCGTCAAAGGATTCTTATATGCGACCTGGAGTCGTGGAGGGGGTAAAGCATTGTTATTTACCACACCACCCGGTTCAAAGAGTCTTCGTCTACAACAAAGGTGAGTGTTGTTTTTGACGGATCGATGAAAACGAGTAATGGAAAGGCACTCAATGACGTGTTGGCAATAGGACCCAAATTGCAACTGGATTTGCCAGGAGTTCTGATGAACTGGCGGGCGTTAAGATTTGTATTTGTGGCAGACGTGGAGAAGATGTATAGACGCATTAATATACATGAGGATGATGCACAGTACCAGCGAATATTATGGAAATCCGAGGAGAAAGCTGATTTTGACGAATATTGCTGCACTACGGTTATGTTCGGGACCAGTCCAGCACCCTTTCTAGCCATGCGCGTCATGCAACAGTTGGCATCAGATGAAGCGGAAAATTACCCTTTGGCCACAGATGTAGTTAGATATCAAATGTATGTGGATGACGTTCTGTCAGGAGCCGATAGTTTATCTGGAGCTGAAGCTGTCCAGGGTCAGATTACGGAAATGCTGCATAAGGGTACGTTTGAGCTTCGTAAGTGGGCTAGCAACTGCCCCCAACTGCTGGAGAAGATTCCACTGGAGCATCGTGAGTCGCATACGCACTTTGGGGTTGTACTGGAGCCCAATGGAGGATGAGTTTAGATTTAGCGTGAACTTCGAAATACCTTTGGGAGTTCCAACAAAACGGATTGTGTTATCAACAATTGCACGGTTGTTTGATCCTCTCGGATGGCTTAGTCCCATGATTGTCACAGCGAAAACGTTAATGCAGCGGCTTTGGAAAGAAGGCTTGAAGTGGGATGATCAGGTGTCAGCATCCATTCAAAAGGAATGGACGAAGTTCATCAAGGATCTGCCTTACATTACAGAGATCCGAATTCCACGGTATTTAAATTTTGGCGGAACCTATGCATCCGGACAGCTACATATATTCTGTGACGCCTCAGCTAAGGCCTATGGTGCGGTGGCGTATTTACGCGTCCAAACAGGTGATCACACGTATCGGTCTGAACTATTGTTGGCAAAATGTAAAGTATCACCAGTAAAGCCTCAGTTGGCAATCCCCAGAGCGGAGTTGTGTGCTGCGGTGGTAGCAGTAAAAATTTTTAAGTATCTGAAGCAAAATGTAAGGTTCAATATTAATTTCTGCAATACTCATTTTTGGTCAGATTCTATGATCGTGCTCAGTTGGATCAAAGGCGGAGCGGCAAAGTGGAAACTGTTTGTATCGAACCGCATCAGCAAGATCTTGGAGACGTCGGAGACATCACAATGGAGGCGTGTAGCGACGGCTGACAACCCAGCGGATCATCTGAGTCGTGGACTTAGCGTCAACAAGTTTTCTTCATCAGAGTTATGGTGGCATGGACCGCAGTGGCTACAAGCAGCAGAATCGGAGTGGCCAACAACGGAAATTGACATCGGATCAACGACTGAGGTTAGCAACGAAATGAAAAGTGTGAGTAGTAATCGAGTATCTATTGAACAGATGCCACATGTTAACCTGCTGGAACGATACTCTTCATATACACATATGCTACGCGTTATAGCATATGTACAGAGATTCATTCGCAACTGTAAAGTGCTGCGATGCGAACGCCGAACAGAAGGATTGTCAGTCGACGAGCTGAGTAACAGTCTTCGATCGGTAACACGGATGGTGCAACTGGAGTGTTTTACGGCCGATTGGAAAGCTCTGCAATTGGGTAGAGCGTTACCAAAGGACAGCACGCTATTGTCGTTGAACCCGTATTTTGACGTTGATGCACAAGTAATCCGGCTGGGAGGCAGACTCCGTGATGCGTTGTTACCTATGACGGAAAAGCACCCGTATATATTACCGTATAAGCATCATTTTACGACGCTAGTAATCCAACACGCTCACGCGAGCACTCTGCATGGAGGTGCGGCGTTGACTGTAAACTATGTGCGAAAGCTGTTCTGGATAATTAATGGAAGAAATGCAGTACGGTCAGTAACGCACAAATGCATAGTGTGCTATAAGTTCAATCCACGCTTAGCTGAACAGCAAATGGGGAATTTGCCTGGTGTACGTGTACGACCATCATCGGCTTTTGCAGCAACAGGCGTTGATTATGCTGGACCTATAAATATATCACCATCTAAGGGCAGAGGACGAACTGCATTAAAAGGATATATAGCAGTATTCATTTGTCTGGTTACCAAGGCAGTACATTTGGAACCCGTTGGGGATTTGACAGCTCAAGCATTTATTGGCGCATTACATCGGTTTATTGGAAGGCGAGGACTCTGTCGAGATCTTTACAGCGATTGCGGAACTAACTTTATTGGCGCAAATAAGAAACTGCAAGCAGATAAGTTGGCGTACCAAACTTACATATCGAAAACGATCATGCCGAGTTTTCTGGACAAAGGAATCACTTGGCATTTCAATCCTCCATCCGCACCACATTTCGGCGGACTTTGGGAGGCCGGGGTCAAATCGATGAAGTACCACCTCAAGCGCTGTGTTGAGATCGAATCCTGCTTAAATTCGAGACCATTGTGCCCGTTGTCAAATGATCCAGATGATCTACTGGTGTTAACTCCGGGTCATTTTTTAGTTGGCGAAGCCCTACTAGCACCACCACAATGCGAAATTGAAAAATTAAGCTTGACAGAACGCTGGAGAAATTGTCAGTATTTTGTGCAGCAATTTTGGCGGCGTTGGAGTACCGAGTACTTGTCACGATTACAGCGTAGGCCAAAGTGGGCTCAAGCCAAGACAAATTTACGGATAGGCGAGTTGGTTCTGATCAAGGAGGATCGAGTGCCATCAAATCGCTGGATTCTTGGAAGAATCACACACACGCATCCTGGAGCCGATGGATTAATTCGAGTAGTCACGCTTAAAACACAGAATGGTGCTATGGAACGGCCAATAGCAAAATTGTGCCCATTGCCTATTGATAACGATTTGCTAGCTAGTGACCCAGAACCCACACAATCAAGTTAAACTGTATATTTCTCGTTCTAGCGTTTTGAGTGTTACAGGTGCTGCGGATGAAGTGACGAAACCAGAGAGCAGGAAGTTGGATTTGATGAAGACTGGAGCTATCATCAAAGGCGGGAGGATGTTTGAGCTGCAACGAAATTAAGAACTAAAAAACGAAAGAGAACTATGCGGTAGCAGCAATGCGCTCTTAGTCAAGAGAGAGCGAATGATGTGCAGTGCGTGGGCGAAGGAGAGCAAGCGACTGAGAGTGAGCGATGGAGAGCGAGCGCTCACCAGCAAACACCAGCCTTGCGCTCACTGGAGATGCACAGTTATTGGATGCGCTTTTGATCCCGTTACGTTTCTTTTCGTTTGCTTTGCCTTTGTTAAAATTCAGTTCAACTACTAGGCGCGTTTTACTCTTTGTCTATTCTATCAGCGTCAGCTAATGACATAAGAACGCTGTTCGTAAATCGCCACATTTCCACTAATAAATATAAGCAATAGTTTTCTAAGAAGAAAACCACGATCGTTATTATTTAAAGGTGGTCAACTCGCCAGATGCTGGGAGCCTCAACGCCGCCACGGATGAACAATCATACCGCAAGCCGCATCCCACATTTACAGCAGTCTGGGGCTCCGCATTGGGCGCAGCCAATAGCCAGCA
>JAWNPO010000201.1:0-30543 GCA_035047525.1 Drosophila quinaria
GCACTATGGGGCGAAATCCGAAAAATCGAATATTAATTAATAACTTTTAAAGCAAGCTAAATTTTTGAATGCGGTTTTTTTATTTATGTTATGTATACCCTCAGAAATATTTTTTTTGGAAAAGTGGGCGTGTCACCACCCCCGCCCTTAATTTAATTTTTTTTTTATTTTTTTATCGGTAACAAGTAAGTTCAAATTTTTTAACCCAAATAACAATCATTGACCTTGTATATCATTAGCAATTAAAAGAAAAGTGGGTGGGTCACCGCCCACCCCAAAAAAAAAATAAATCAGAAAATTTTTTTTTATATTTTAAAATTTAATATCTACATGAAATATATATTTACTAAAATACTTCTTTATACATACAAATAAAGTTATCACATTGGAAAAACATAATTTTGATAAAATTCATGAGTTAAAGGAACAATAGTTGAAATTAATCGTAATTTTCTTCATTTTCAATTTCTTCATCAAACGTAAAAAACGATACGAGTAATTCTTCTTCGAATTCCTCAGATGTTTGATCTGGGCCTTCCATTTCACATGATAATTTGTCGATTATTGATGCCATTTGATTCGTTCAACTGTAATTTAGTTGTGCTCATTAGTCAATTTGAATGTCTTTTTTCAAAATATATTTTGTTTCTGTTGCATTTCTTCCATTTGGTACTTAAATTTCGGCATATAATTTGGCTTTTGTTTTTTAAATAGGATTCATATTTTAAAACAATTATTTTTTTATTTAGTTTCCTCTTAAAAAAATCAATAACTGCATTTATTTCGTTATGGCAGCCTTTCTCCTTGCGCCATATGTGAAACAGCTCCACATTTGAAAACTCGAAGTCACCTGCAAAAAATTAATTTGCGCCGATTGTCGCAAATTGTTCACATTAAGACATATTTCCTTTAAATAACAATGAATGGATCTACGACATACAGTTGGAATTACATTAAGCCTCGTTAAGCATCATTGCTAAATTCTTTCGCAAAGTTGATATTTCTTTCCAAGAAATTACCTTTCAAAGCATTATCTAATATAACAAAATATAAACAGAACACGCACAAATACAGAATACTAGTACAACCAACACATAGTACAAGCCCGTATAATTGGTATCCATTTCAAATATTGTAAAAAAATGATTAGCCTTTGTGCAATACTAATTTGAAAATAGGCTGCCAAAATGTTAAAAATGCTAGCGCGCGTACTTTTTCGAAAGCAACAGCTGACTTTAACAGCTGTCAGTGCTAACATTTTTCTGTTATTTAACATTTTTGGTACAGAACTTAACAGTTTGAAGTTTTCTGAAGATGTTAACACCAAAAAAGTAGTAAAATTAATACCTTGATAAAATGACTAAATATTCGATTTTTCGGATTTCGCCCCATAGTGCAATGGCAATTACACAAAACTGTAGCATACTTATGAGCTCGCTCACATCTCACTCGCATACGAAGGCTATAAGTGCCGCCCCATTATTCATGGCCACAATGTCGTGAGTTTTTCTTTTAATGCTGCTGCTCAAAGGAAACATCAACTTTTGCCGTTGACTTGGCCAAAACGAGCTTGCAATCTGCTGTTGGCTCTGGATTTGGATTTGGTTGCCTCCATGTCAGTCATGCGCTGGGCGAGCTCAACTTTTTCTGACATTTCAATTTATAAAGCTCAAAATCTGCGCATTACCCCAAGCATCGCGGGTTTTACATTAGACCAAAAAACAAGAGAGACCAAAAAACATTTTTTACCCACTTCTCATACATTTTCTTACTATGTTTTTTTTTTTGCCTCTGTCTGCTGCGACAGGCTAAATGTAAAATACAATTTTTGCATTTTTATGCCGACGGCTGTACATTGAATTTGACTTGGAGAAACTTCTCCTGCAATCTAGAACAGTTTTCAGGTTTACTCTCGATGCACTTGAGGTAAATGGAAGCGTTTCGGGCTGACATGGCAGACTACTGCATATCAAATAGGACATCCTGCAGTGCTTTTATTGTAAACTCTGGTGCAAAACTATAGCCGCACCCAGATTTTTCAGTGTACGGATAGAAAGAGTGGAGCTAGAAAAAAGATTTTAGTACCATTTGAAAGAGCGTTAGAAATGAAAGAAAATAGATGAAAAACATCGACACTTTCCATTCAAAAATTAACCGTTATGTTGCATTTTCGTTTTGGGCAAGGTGCAAAATTATAGCCGCACTAGCTGATATCTTGTTCTTTTTTTGGCTAGCGCCGATTTTTTTTGCTCAAACTTGGTTGAGTAACTATTTAAAACAAATTAATAAATATTCCAAGTGACCAGTGCTTTCGGATGTCGGGATAGGTCCAAGTTCTGGCGCCCAAAAGTGAGAAATGCTAATTTTGAGAAATTGACAGAAATATTGGTCTCTCCGACAAAGTAGTTGGAAATATTTGATAAAATCTGAATGAATATGGCACAGAAAAACCCGGAGGATGTATTTTGAAGATAGGTTTTCATGGCCAGCGGCGATAATTGAGTGCTGCAAGGAATTCATTAAAGACCGCTGATGAGTTAGTGGCTGAAAGTGGTCTACAAGAGTCCCGCTGTACCGTTGTACGGGCTTTAAAAAAATCGGAAACCATAGTGCGACAAATATTAAAGGTGACTTCAAGGTTACTGGACCGCCATAAAGAGTCCCTGATGAAATTCGCCACAACTAACATTGCAACAAACTGGTCAAAAATTTAAATTTCTTACAAATCAATGCAAATATTATTTTATCTTCCAAGATCACTTTATCGAATAAGAAAAGGTTTAATTTGGACAGTCATGATGGGTTTTTGCACTATTGGAGGGATTTAAGGAAGAACTCTTATACCTTCCTACGTGAAATTTTGGAGGATGATCTGTGATGGTTTGGGCCTCGTTCTGCGAGTCTGGATGCTTGTTACTGGCATTTCCAAGCAATCTAATGAGCTCCAGGGAGTACGTGGATATATTGAAAATGGACGTATTGTCCTTTCTTCTCTGTCAAAGACGTGAAAGGTTCATTTTTCAACTGGACAACGCATCAATACACGTCAACCGTGAGATGCGTTCTGGGCTTGAAAGCAATAATGCTTGGATTTTGAGTTTGGTTTTGCTCGATTTACATCCTCCGGGTTTCTCTGTGCCATATTCATTCAGATTTTATCAAATATTTCCAACTACTTTGTCGGAGAGACCAATATTTCTGTCAATTTCTCAAAATTAGCATTTCTCACTTTTGGGCGCCAGAACTTGGACCTATCCCGACATCCGAAAGCACTGGTCACTTGGAATATTTATTAATTTGTTTTAAATAGTTACTCAACCAAGTTTGAGCAAAAAAAATCGGCGCTAGCCAAAAAAAGAACAAGATATCAGCTAGTGCGGCTATAATTTTGCACCTTGCCCAAAACGAAAATGCAACATAACGGTTAATTTTTGAATGGAAAGTGTCGATGTTTTTCATCTATTTTCTTTCATTTCTAACGCTCTTTCAAATGGTAGTAAAATCTTTTTTCTAGCTCCACTCTTTCTATCCGTACACTGAAAAATCTGGGTGCGGCTATAGTTTTGCACCAGAGTTTACTTAAATAAAAAAGTGATTTCCATGCATGTCATTCTACAAAACTTGGATCAATTCGAGTGATAATAGTGAACATAAAAGCGGTAATCCTAAAATTGGTATTATCTGTCGCAAATTAGTTTAATAAAGAATTATATATACTCACTTGCAGTTAACAGTTTGTATCTTTTTCAAGCATAAAGATAGTTTCTGATATTTATTATAAGAAAATTTAAAATTCATATGCACTTAATGATATTTTAGAGATATTTTCATATTTTTAACGTATCTATTTCATATTCATTATTTACAAACTTGTGACAAACAATTTCTAGGAATTAAAATCTACCAAATCAACTTAAGCCATTTTTAGATTGCTTATTCGATTGAAAGTCTTTGCTAACTGTTTCGGACTCGTTGTGTTTTCTAAAATACATAGTTCCCCATAATTGACTCTAAGCCGTTATAAGAAATGTGCGACAAGTTTTTGCAATTGCTTTGCTCGCAGTTTCCCATGGGAAAAGCTGGGAAAACACCTGCCCAACAACAATGAGAAGAAGAACAACAGCAACAACAAATGATGGAAAGAAACTACAAGCAAAGCAGAAAAAGTTTGTTTCTTGTTTTTAGCACTTTGTTTATTTCTCACTCCTGTGACTCTTCGCCTGTTACTGTAGTTTACCTGCAGTTGTTTCAGTTTACATGACTCTTGATTTTTGATTTTTGTTTGATTGTATTTGAGTTTTGTCGTTCACTTGGTCCACAACTGCCTTCCAGCAGTTTGTTTAATGAATCTTGTACTTCTTATGACATTGCTTTTGGTTTTCTTATTCTTGTTGTGCTGTTGGTGACAAATGTATGTAGATTTGATGTAAGTGCAATTTGGTAAAGTAAACGTACTAAAGTTTTACTCACACACTCATTCAGTTAGTTAGTTGCGTGTAGTTAGGTAACGTTAAAGTTGCTCCTGGCTCGGTTATTGATTCAAAGGTCCTTTCATATTGTTTGTTAATTGGCCATAGGCCTAAGTATCATTTCAAATGCAAACTAATTGGATGCAATTAATGCCGCATGCATTCTAAAGCTGATTATACAATCATCAAATGCCACTCTGATGAGGCTCGAAGTATCAGTTACACAACTGAGCAAATGGCACGCCATAGAACTCATGTCTTGCCTCATTAATGCAACCAGTAATTGACGAATACATTGAAAGTATTAGGCAAATTTAAAAGAGTGTAGAATAAATTTCTTTTCTTCAATCAATTGTTTTAAATAAAGAAACCAATACTTTTTGGAGAAGTAGAAAATAAAGTAAAAAAAATCAAGAGTACTAATAAATTTAAGATTATTTTTTATTTAAGACAATAAAAACTATCAATTAAATTGTTTTTATTGTCTTAAATAAAAAAATTCTTCCCATATAAAACTTCATCATAACCTAGGACAACATTGAAACCTGGCTCTCTTCAAAGCTCACATCTTTGTCTATCGCACAATTTGAGGTATTTAAAGTTTTGGCTTTTCGAGAATAACCCAAACTTCCAACAGCATCATCATCATCATATGCCAGTCAAAACTTTGACGCTCATGAGAAATTCGATAAGCGCGCCTACAAATTGCTACAAAAAAAAAATAAAATCAAAAAAACGGCAACAAAAATAAAAAGCTCAGGCCTAACAGCTGTTTCAGTAATTTTTATCAACACACTTGGCATCCACACAATTTCCTCTCACGCGCTCTCTGCTGAATAAAAAGCTCACAAAGAGAGTAGTTGAGAGAGTGCAAGATTCTTGTGTGGCTCGCAAGCTCAAAGCTCACTCCACTGCTCTTAACTTCGCTCTCTTTGGAGCGTTAGCTTTTAAGAGAGCGCACTTTTAAGCTAACGGTCCTTGACTTAGAAAGAGCATTTTAGCTAGCGGATACGTTCTAGTCACATTTTATTGCTAACTATTTCAACTGTCCAGACTGTGCCAGACTGGCTAATTGATAAACTCTTAAACGTGTACACGAAATTTTTTAAGAGTAAGCCATTGAGACGCTCTTACACACACACACAAACACACACACATACTCGTGGAAATAGATATAGAGTAAGGCATACATACAAACAATGGTAATTCATAAAGGAACTGTGCCACTTGAGCAGTCAACAAGCTTTTGCTTGTGTCCTTCATAATTTGTATTCTCTGTGCTTGTGCCTGTGTGTGTATGAATGTGTGTGTGTGTGTGTGCCATTTATTTGCTAGCATTTGAAGTAGCAACAGGTCTTTTCTTAAAATCTGCTTCATTACGTTGAGTCTCAAATATATACACTGATTATATCATTCTTGAACAATACATGTAAATCTTAGCATTTGTTATATATTATATAATATTTTATATTATTATTTATTATTTTTTATAATATTTTTCTTTGCATTTATGCCTCAACTTGAATTTGTTTTGCGATGAGCTCGTTCCTCAGCTGCAAAAAGAATATTTAACTGGACCAGGTTGCAATTACGCTTGATTGCCACGAAAATGCGTAAATTAAAACTTGAAATGAAATATCAAAAATAAAGAAAATAACACAGGAACCAAATAAACAACAAAAAACATAAGAAGAAGTGAAAGTAACCAAAAACTTTGTGTGTTGAGGGAGTTGGTTGGTAGCTGACTGGGCAGCAGGGCAAAAGGCAACAGTGCGCATACTTAATTATATTTCCGTTGTTTATATTTCTCATCGTTGTTGGTGTTGCCACTTTGGCAGACATCTTCAATGCAAATTTCTTTTATAAATTTCGTGGTTTTAATAAGCTCACAGCTTGGCAGAATATGCCAAAGCCAAAACCGTAAAAGGGACACAATTAATTACTCCTGAAGAACAAAAAAAGAAAAAAAGAAATGAGAGACCAAAGAAACAGCCAACTGTGCAACAAGTTCAACTTTTCTGTACCGGTTGCTCCATTGAAATTGGCAAGTAAATAAAACTTGGAAATTTTTTTTTGATTGTGCACAACAAATGGAATTGAAGGGTTAATACAATTTGAACATTAAATTTACTTTAATTTGGCTTTAATAAGAGAAAAGAATTCTTTGCAATTTTGAGTTAACGCAAAACTTTTTCCCATTTATATATGAATCTATGTTTTTTAAACTGTTTTTAAAGTCTACGTAAATCTAACTTTATTTTGAATTTAATCCTAATTGCAATTATAAAAGTACATAATGCAGCATGCAACATGTATCCCAATCATAATTGCATACTTTTCGATAGCACTGTGAATCAACTAACTAACCAAAAGTGATACCAACTTTTTACGCTGTATTAAATACTCAGCCTAAAATGCTGAACAAATTTTAGTGGAATTCTGGTTATTTTTAGGTTTTTCCTCTAAATGGAATTTTGGTTAAGGGCGACTGTCTAAATTACATGTCGGCAAATATTCACAAGTGTATATTTTATGTAAATATATATTTTAAAATAAGTGGAGAGCATGTTTCAGGTTTCAAGTGCACACGATTGCATTCAGAGCCAGACGGCATTATGAGAGCACAGATATTTATAATGAAGTGCAGCTGCAGGTGCAGCAAGAGCAGCTGCTGTTGTGCCCCATCCTGTTGCAAGTTTATGAGCTGTCCCCATATAGAAATGCGAAATGTAGCTACAAATAATATGCGACCCACAAAACCACAAATCTAGCACAGTGCATTTTATGTCGAGTGCCCAAGTAGCGGTTCCCCTTCAGCTCCACTCACTTGAATTCCCCTCTCAAGGGGTCTGGGAAAGCAGTGTGCAGTTTCACTTTTCAAACAGTGACATTCAATTTTCAACTGAAATGTTTTGTGGCTGTGATGCGGAAATTGAAAATGTCGCAACACACACAAAATTCACAAAAAAAAAAAAACAAAAAGCAACAATTGATGTGTGAATAAAATGTTTTTAATGCAAACAGAATTTGCAATGCATTTTATATTATTTTAATTATTGTGTTTGTTTTTTAATTACTCAATGCGTGATGCGAGGCATCTTTTAAAGGAATTTAATTGTTGCAGAGGCACGAAAAGTGAAATGTTGCAAAGTTTAACTCCAACAACAACAACTCGAGGAAGTTGGAGAAGAAGACGAACAATAGCATCAGCATCAGCAGCATCGTTAACAAGTTGTTGCCTCACTGACTGACTGACTGGCTGCGTGCCTGCCACACTGCCACATGCCTCCTGCCACATGCCTCCTCCCTCCTCTGTTGTCCTCTCGCACGCTGTCAGCTGTCCTCGTCAGGGCGTCAGTGTAACATTTCAAGCAAAGTATTTAATTTCCAGTGCATACACACAGTCACCCTGGCAAACAATGGACCACATGAAATGTGTGCCAAGGCGAAGGCTGCTCAGCAGCCCCTACCTCCCTCCCCCCTTCTCCCTCCCCCTATCCCCTATCCCCTCTCCACATTCCACATCCCATTTAAAAAACAAAAAGCGAAAGGTAAACAAGACACGCGCTCGAAACAATGCCACAGTTTTTTCTTTAGTTGATTTCCTTAAGAAACAACTTTCTCTACAACCTCGCGAAACACTTGATAACTTCCTCAAAAGCTTACGTCTTTATATTTGAGTTCCTGTTTAAAACATAAGCTGCATGTGAATGCGATTGACGATCAGTAAAAATCCAAGTCAAGCCTTTTATTTTTATTTTTAATATAAGATGAATTGTTAAATTAATAATATTAGATGCATACTTTTTGCATATAGCAGCAATTTAATATTTTTAATATAATTAAAATTGAATAATAAAAATCTAGTCTTTCCCTACTGAAAATAAATTCTGTCTGGGATATCATCAAAGATAAAAAGTAGCTAAAAATGAATATTTTCTAAATAAATGTACGGGTATCTGCAAGTTGAGCACTTTTACCTGTTCATATTGCATTAATTCTGTCACGCTTCGAGCAAAGGAATTCAATGAAGGAGTGGAAACGGAAGTGTAAGTTAAAAGGAGACCCATAAAGCCAGAGAAAGAGAGAGAAGTAGATGATTTTGGGGCTGAAACGTAAATGAAATAAAATGAAATAAATAGCAAAATTTGGCACTTCGAGCATAATGGTATTTGGGGCAAATGAAAGTTTCTGTTGAAATCTGCTTTAGTTTTATGGCTTTGTGAGGCAGCATTCTGCTGGCCTCACAACACACATAGTATTTGCCAATGTCAACGTTGGCAACGCTGGTGTGACCAGAAAGGGATCAGCTGGGAACATGGATCAATTGGCAACGCCAGTTGAACCAGAAGATCACGAAGAACTTTTCGTTCGTTCATCTGGTTCTAAGGAACAACGAACAGGAGCGTGATCGTTCACCAAGGTGAACCTATGAGAAAACATGGTGGAATTTCCGCCACGCCAGCCGGCTTCACTTTTCTGACGGGCTTGGTAGCGTCGACATCGGCAGTGGCAAATCGGAAAAATAACGAGTGTAAAACCCAGAGACAACAACAACAACAGCAGCAGTGATATTTTTCAAAGCGCACATGCGCTCCTCGTGCCAACAACAACAACAACAGCAGCAGTGATATTTTTCCAAAGCGCACATGCGCTCCTCGTGTCAACAACAACAACAACAGCAGCAGTGATATTTTTTTCCAAGCGCACATGCGCTCCTCGTGCCAACAACAACAACAACAGCAGCAGTGATATTTTTTCAAAGCGCACATGCGCTCCCCGTGCCGCCACCAACAACGACAGTAGTGACGCTGTAGCAGCAACAACAAGGTGCCAACACCCGGTCACGCACGTGTGCAGCCAGTGCAGCCGCACCAACGATATTTCGAAAGTCTCGTGAAGGGCAATCCCTCCGAGCAATCTACGGTCACCGGCCGGCAGCGTTGAAGGCCGCACGCGAAGTGCGAGCTGTAGCCACTGGAGCGAGTTTCTGCGGAAGCAGAAACTTTGAAAAGAAAAGCAGTGCCGCATTTTAAACGGCGGGTAAGCTGGCCAGCGGCCTCTGTCCTTCTTTCTTTCTTGGCTCCGCCTATGGAGCAGTAACACTATCCTTCCCTGTATGTGCGAATATAGAAATATTGTAGATAAGAAATAAAATAAAACCATGTGGCTTAACAGTTTTGTAATGAGAATGGCGATGTTGTCCCTTTTTTTGGTACGGGTGAATTTCTCCTTCTTATTTTCTTTTCAGTTAGCTTGCTGTGAGCCCTAGGAGGAGGAGACGCATGTTCGCGACGACCGGCTGGGTTTGGTCCACCGGAGGTGGCCCAGGAATAGAGATACGATTTTTATCGTTTCTATTCCGGAGCCCTCACCGGGGATCAGACCTGAGAACACTGGAGTCCGGTCCGTGGGCCAAGTCATCATCGGATGAGCTTGGTGTCCGCGGATCTGACCCAGCGGCCGGTTCTGTGCGGCGTTGGGGGGGGAGGCGTCCTTGGAAAGAGAGATACCGTATTCTTACGACCTCTGCTTTCGGGGATTCCTCTCATTCCGGGAAGGAGGGAAATCGTTTTCTTACGATCTCTTCTCTCCGGGATGCATCCTCTAGCGTCGTCGCAACGGAACGAACGTGCGTCCCAAATCCAAACCGAGGGGCTCAGGAGGTACGAGAAGGATGACGCAACGGGCATCGGGAGTCCCTACTCGTCCTCCTGGGCCAATCTTGGGCTCACATCAAGGTCATCTAAGCCGATCTTCGAGCGGGAACGTCCGCTTAGACGCTGACGCTCCCGCCGCTCTTGCCAGCCGTCCCAGATGTTATATAAATTTTCTGTAGCAGACCCTGGCCGGACTGAGACGCCGACCTCGGCTGGAAAAGCTTCGTTACAGATGGCGCCCGAGCAGGGACGTCTGGAACAAAAATTCCTATTAGGCATTTTTTTTTGACATCGTGAGCATCGATATCGGCCAACCATATTTCCTCCCTTATCAGACATCATGCCATTTATTGTTACAAAAACAGGGTATTGTAGAGTAGCTACAATATTACATTCTTGCATTTTTTTTTGAAAAAAAATGCATATGAAAGCGAGCCCGTCAGAAAAGTCAAACACGGGATTTTCACAAGCACAGGATTTTCATTTCGCCCACCAGACGCAGAGACCTTAAAGCCCTTGTAGCTAGCAGTACAAACAAAATACCCTGTAGAATGTTAGACATTTCTATTTTTCTCACGCGGCATTTTTTTTCTCATGCGATATTTTTCCACGCGGCATTTTTCCCACGTGGCATTTTTTCACGAGCAGCGAATTTTTTTCGCCTGCCCGAAATATTTTTTCTCTTCCCTCACGCGCAAGTTATATTTTTTGGGAAAGTATGCTCAAATGCGAAAAGTCAAGTTCTCGGAAGAGGCGATAGAGCCGTTCTTCAGCGAGGATTTGGACGAGGGACAGGAGGATCAATATATTTGCCGCCAGGAAAAGTGTGCGAAACCACAGAGAAGCTCGACTAAGACGCTGCGATATTTTTTTTGGGAAAAAAAAAAGGCGAATATTTTTTTTGAGGGGTAGTTTTTTTCGAAGGGTCATATTGCATAGTCTCCATTTTTTTTCCTCTCTTCATGACCAGTAGCAGCGTGCCCAGAAAGTAGCAGTACTAGTTCGCAGCACAGAGGGAGATTTTTGTTGCTGTTTCCAGATCGCGAGAGAACGGGAGAGAGGAGCAGAGCTACTACGCAAGCAGAGTCACGACGTAAGCAGAGCCGCGACGCAACCAGAGCCACGACGTAAGCAGAGCCGCGACGCAAGCAGAGCATCAACGTAAGCAGAGCCGCGACGCAAGCAGAACCACGACAGAAGCAGAGCAACAGCAGAAGCAGAGCAACAGCAGAAGCAGAGCAACAGCAGAAGCAGAGCAACAGCAGAATCAGAGCAACAGCAGAAGCAGAGCAGCAAAAGGTACCGCGGGCAGAACCCCAGGCGAGCTCTGTCGCTACAAGGGCGGGCAGCGCTACAAGCTGGCTCTGTCGCCACGAGCGCGGGCAGAATTCCACGCTAGCGAATTCTGCGCCTCGTGTGCGAGCAGCAGCCACAAGCTAGCTCTGGCGCCACAAGGGCGAGCAGCAGCTACAAGCGGGCTCCTGCGCGGTGCAGCGCGTCGACGTCAACAGCGATCGCCACAGACTTCATGGCTCGAACCGAGGCATCGAGGAGGGGAGTCAGTTTGGGACCAGCAAAGCGATCGGATCATAGCTAAGAGGAGCGGTTTTTAAACGTGGGGCCAAAGTCAGCATGGCGGAGGATGGGCACTTCATTGTCTGCAAAGCACGTGTCAAGATTATGCAACATACCATATCTGGTATTGCCAACTATCGTCGACAAAGTGTTCTTGGGTTTAGACTTTCGTGCGCCATCCTAGCCGTCTTGCACTGCGGCTCGTCAACCGAAGTTGACACCACGAGGTCATCGAGTTTCACGTGTGCTGCTATGTTACCATCCGCGCCATCACAGCGAGTCAGGATTTCCATCCCGGTTGGAATATGGCGGCATTTAGTGAAGCATATTCGTCCCATCCTGGCAGTGACCACAGAGATTCATGGCGGTGCCGACAGAAGCACGCGTCATCCCAGCAGTGGCCACCGATATTCATGGCGGTGCCGATAGAGGCACGCGTCATCCTAGCAGTGACCACCGAGATTCATGGCGGTGCCGACAGAGGCACGCGTCATCCCAGCAGTGACCACGGAACCCATGGCGGTGCCGGCAGAGGCACGCGTCATCCCCGCAGTGACCACAGAGATTCATGGCGGTGCCGACAGAAGCACGCGTCATCCCAGCAGTGTCCACCGAGATCCACTGGCGGTGCCGAGCAGAAGCATGCGTCATCCCAGCAGTGACCACCGAGATTCATGGCGGTGCCGATAGAGGCACGCGTCATCCTAGCAGTGACCACCGAGATCCATGGCGGTGCCGAAGCAGGCACGCGTCATCCCAGCAGTGACCACCGAGATTCATGGCGGTGCCGACAGAGGCACGCATCATCCCAGCAGTGACCACCGAGATTCATGGCGGTGCCGACAGAGGCACGCGTCATCCCAGCAGTGACCACAGAGATTCATGGCGGTGCCGACAGAAGCACGCGTCATCCCAGCAGTGACCACCGAGATCACATGGCGGTGCCGACAGAGGCACGCGTCATCCCAGCAGTGACCACCGAGATTCATGGCGGTGCCGACAGAGGCACGCGTCATCCCAGCAGTGACCACCGAGACTCATGGCGGTGCCGGCAGAGGCACGCGTCATCCCAGCAGTGACCACAGAGATTCATGGCGGTGCCGACAGAGGCACGCGTCATCCCAGCAGTGACCACGGAACCCATGGCGGTGCCGGCAGAGGCACGCGTCATCCCAGCAGTGACCACAGAGATTCATGGCGGTGCCGACAGAGGCACGCGTCATCCCAGCAGTGACCACAGAGATTCATGGCGGTGCCGGCAGGCACGCGCCAACCCGAGTGTCCACCGAGATCCACTGGCGGTGCCGAGCAGGCATGCGCCATCGCAGCAGTGACCCCCAGCTGGCGGTGCGACCGACACGCAGCGGCCCCGAGATTCATGGCGGTGCCGACAGAGGCACGCGTCATCCCAGCAGTGACCACAGAGATTCATGGCGGTGCCGACAGAGGCACGCGTCATCCCAGCAGTGACCACCGAGACACATGGCGGTGCCAACCAGGCATGCGTCATCCCAGCAGTGACCACCGAGATTCACTGGCGGTGCCGACAGAGGCACGCGTCAACCCAGCAGTGACCACCGAGACACATGGCGGTGCCAACAGAGGCACGCGTCATCCCCGCAGTGACCACAGAGATTCATGGCGGTGCCGACAGAGGCACGCGTCAACCCAGCAGTGACCACCGAGACACATGGCGGTGCCAACCAGGCATGCGCCATCGCAGCAGTGACCACCGAGATTCATGGCGGTGCAAACCAGGCATGCGCCCTCGCAGCAGTGACCACCGAGATTCATGGCGGTGCCGACAGAGGCACGCGTCATCCCAGCAGTGACCACCGAGATTCACTGGCGGTGCCGACAGAGGCATGCGTCATCCCAGCAGTGACCACCAAGGTTCACGGGCGGTGCCGACCAGGCACGCTTTATCCCAGCAGTGACCACAGAGATTCATGGCAGTGCCCGCAGAGGCATGCGCCATCCCAGCATTACCCACCGAGACTACTGGCGATGCCAACGAGGCATGCGTCCTTTCAAGAGAAGACCCACGAGCCGCCATCTAACCATCCGCGCCACTACGGCGAGGCAGGATTTTCATCCCGGCTGGAAGACGGCGGTGGATAGGCCGACATCAGAGTAATTTCTCTTTTTTGACTAATTCTAGAATCAACAGCAAAGAACACCGCGAAGGACGCAGCGAAGCTCACAGCAGGGAATACAGCCGGACCAGGCGATCTGTCCGCACAAGCAAAGCATCACGAATCCCCCCTTCGGGGGAACCATAGCCGGACCAGGCGATCCGTCCGCACAAGCAAAGCATCACGAAGACCCCTTCGGGGGAACCACAGCCGGACCAGGCGACCTGTCCGCACCAGCACAGACACATCACGAAGCACGAACCACAGCCGGACCAGGCGACCTGTCCGCACCAGCACAGACACATCACGAAGCACGAACCACAGCCGGACCAGGCTACCTGTCCGCATCCGCACCAGCAAAGCATCACGAAGCACGAACCACAGCCGGACCAGGCGATCTGTCCGCACAAGCAAAGCATCACGAAGACATCCAATTCGGGGAACCACAACAGGGAAACGCTGCCCTGGCCTGGCGAGCCAAAAGCTAGTACATCAAGACCCAAAGGCGGGCACACTACGTAATGTTTACCAAGACCCCTCCGCGGGCACAGCGAGCGAGAACCGGATCCGCACAGCAAAGACGACGCCCCAACAACGCTAGCTCCGAAAGACGAAAGCGACCATGCGACGAAGAGGACTGAGGAAACCCGTTCCACCGGGCCAAGTTCCTGGGGACCACTGGAAGATGGCGAGCCATCTCAACGTCCCTACCCCGTCGGGGAAACCACAGCCGGACCCGGCGAACTGTCAGCACCGCACCGGAGCCACACGAAGAACACCCCTTTGGGGGAACCACTACAAGGATCCATTCCGCCCCCCAGGATGACGACAGCCTTTCTTTTCCCTCCCCGAAGTAAAGGGGGAGTGTGAGGCAGCATTCTGCTGGCCTCACAACACACATAGTATTTGCCAATGTCAACGTTGGCAACGCTGGTGTGACCAGAAAGGGATCAGCTGGGAACATGGATCAATTGGCAACGCCAGTTGAACCAGAAGATCACGAAGAACTTTTCGTTCGTTCATCTGGTTCTAAGGAACAACGAACAGGAGCGTGATCGTTCACCAAGGTGAACCTATGAGAAAACATGGTGGAATTTCCGCCACGCCAGCCGGCTTCACTTTTCTGACGGGCTTGGTAGCGTCGACATCGGCAGTGGCAAATCGGAAAAATAACGAGTGTAAAACCCAGAGACAACAACAACAACAGCAGCAGTGATATTTTTCAAAGCGCACATGCGCTCCTCGTGCCAACAACAACAACAACAGCAGCAGTGATATTTTTCCAAAGCGCACATGCGCTCCTCGTGTCAACAACAACAACAACAGCAGCAGTGATATTTTTTTCCAAGCGCACATGCGCTCCTCGTGCCAACAACAACAACAACAGCAGCAGTGATATTTTTTCAAAGCGCACATGCGCTCCCCGTGCCGCCACCAACAACGACAGTAGTGACGCTGTAGCAGCAACAACAAGGTGCCAACACCCGGTCACGCACGTGTGCAGCCAGTGCAGCCGCACCAACGATATTTCGAAAGTCTCGTGAAGGGCAATCCCTCCGAGCAATCTACGGTCACCGGCCGGCAGCGTTGAAGGCCGCACGCGAAGTGCGAGCTGTAGCCACTGGAGCGAGTTTCTGCGGAAGCAGAAACTTTGAAAAGAAAAGCAGTGCCGCATTTTAAACGGCGGGTAAGCTGGCCAGCGGCCTCTGTCCTTCTTTCTTTCTTGGCTCCGCCTATGGAGCAGTAACACTATCCTTCCCTGTATGTGCGAATATAGAAATATTGTAGATAAGAAATAAAATAAAACCATGTGGCTTAACAGTTTTGTAATGAGAATGGCGATGTTGTCCCTTTTTTTGGTACGGGTGAATTTCTCCTTCTTATTTTCTTTTCAGTTAGCTTGCTGTGAGCCCTAGGAGGAGGAGACGCATGTTCGCGACGACCGGCTGGGTTTGGTCCACCGGAGGTGGCCCAGGAATAGAGATACGATTTTTATCGTTTCTATTCCGGAGCCCTCACCGGGGATCAGACCTGAGAACACTGGAGTCCGGTCCGTGGGCCAAGTCATCATCGGATGAGCTTGGTGTCCGCGGATCTGACCCAGCGGCCGGTTCTGTGCGGCGTTGGGGGGGGAGGCGTCCTTGGAAAGAGAGATACCGTATTCTTACGACCTCTCCTTTCGGGGATTCCTCTCATTCCGGGAGGGAGGGAAATCGTTTTCTTACGATCTCTTCTCTCCGGGATGCATCCTCTAGCGTCGTCGGGACGGAACGAACGTGCGTCCCAAATCCAAACCGAGGGGCTCAGGAGGTACGAGAAGGATGACGCAACGGGCATCGGGAGTCCCTTCTCGTCCTCCTGGGCCAATCTTGGGCTCACATCAAGGTCATCTAAGCCGATCTTCGAGCGGGAACGTCCGCTTAGACGCTGACGATCCCGCCGCTCTTGCCAGCCGTCCCAGATGTTATATAAATTTTCTGTAGCAGACCCTGGCCGGACTGAGACGCCAACCTCGGCTGGAAAAGCTTCGTTACAGCTTAAATCAATTTGAGGCAAGGCCAAAAGTTAAAGCCGATTACGAGTATATAGAATATGGAATATTCTTGTGGTCGTTTGTGGTTTTCGGTGTGAATGCCGGAAGTTGAGTTTGACCCCGCTGCCAAGTCAATAAATTCTCATTGCCTAAGCCATAAATCAGCATCACGGTGCGCTAAGTGTCATTTTTTGTGACGTCGGGATGGCTTTTTACCTGGCCAAAAAGGAACAACATAAACAACTGACTGGTGGGTGGATGGAACTGGCAACAACTGGCAACTGGCAGCTCCACAATGCGCGTTATAATTTACACCTTGCTGAGCGACAGAAAACTACAACTGTCTTTTGACCTTAGCCAGGATGAGCACTGAAGCTGAGGGTCTATGTGTGTGTGTGTGAGTGTGACAGAGAAGGTGTGTGAAGAGACAGATGAAGGTGTGAAGTGACGGTTACATAGTGCTGCGTTATATATTTTACTGAAAAGCGCAATTGCTTGATTTGAAAATTGGCTCTGATGGCTTTTCATTTTGAGTGACTGATGCGAAAGAGAAATACACGAACGACAAGTGAGTGAGTGAGATGGTTGAGCGCGAGGCAGAGGGAGATAGAGTGAGTGGATTGAAGAAGGTATAATATAACATTGCAGCCATGTGATTGATGCTCCATTCAGGCCATAGATTGCATTAAGTTAGCTGACTGCAAAGTATATCCAAGAAAAGCAGACTTAACGAATGCAGGCATTTAAGCGAAATCTCAGCTTAAGTATGTTTACAGGTATGCTTCACAGATCTCTATATTTGAAATAATGTTGCTGTTACTGAAATCTCAGAAATGCATTTCCTATCCAAAAGAATTGACTGTAGAAACTAAGTTCAATTTCAACAAAATTAATAATAATTTAGTTATTTAAGCTGATTGTCTGATTGTCTTTTTTCCTTCACTAGCCGTAATATATTTTAATTTCAGCTGTTTAATAATTAAACTCATCATTTGTGTAACTTCGTGCCATATCCTTCAGCGTGAACTGCCTTCCTATCGCTAATACTTTTATTCTCACTTGCTGTGAGCCCAGCTGCTGTGATTGCCATAACAACTTTTGAAATCAAGTCGCTGCAAGTTGGCCAACGACTGTTGGCAACAGCAGCAGCTGAGAGGGAGAATTGCCAGACGAGCACACACAATTGACGCAATTGCAACGATACTTTGATTTTATTTCATTTGCAGGCGACGAATGCTTTCCCACCCAAGGATATCGACCACGCAGCAACAGGGTACTGTGAGGGCTAAAAGGGACTGCCAGTCAGCGAAACAGTTGGCAATAAAAATTGCATTGAAAACGCTTAACCAAGCAGCGTTCATCAAATTGATTCCATGCGCCATGCGTTCCCTTCAATTTTACGAACAAGCGCCGAAAAATGTGCTACGCTTTTGGAGTCCTACAAAAATATTGTCTTGCAATACAGTCTCCCTCTCTTGTGCAATCCGAAAAAAGGAAATGTAACTATAAAAACGGTACCAAAATGTAATTTTTGTATGGCAAAACGAAAAAATAATAAGTTAAATTCATAACGCTGACAATTGCACGACTTGAAGGTACCTGCACCAAGGTTTTATTGAAGTAGATATTGAAATTCACTTACTGAAAGTTTTATTATATTTTATTTTTTCTATTTAAACGTTTTAAAATGAATAATCCAAAAAGTATTAAATTCAATTGAAAAAGTCTAAGCAACTTTTAAATTTTCCATTTCCATACTATTTAACATTTTAAAGATACCCTTTTACAAAATCATACCTTTCATTTTTAATTCTTTACATATATTTTCTAATATTAAATTGAATTTTAAAATCCTTTTAGACAACTGCGCTTAGCTGACGTTAAATAAATAAATAAATTAGTAGCACATAATTTTTTTTTCTTTCCATTACAGCAACAGCAATGAATCCCCCATATAATTGAAATGGGTCCGGGTAAATCCAGTAAATTGGCAAAACGAAAAGCAAAAGTGACATGCGTGAAAATACGTGAAAATTGCTGTTGCTTTGTATTGTGTGTGAGTGTGTGTGTATCTGTGTGTATGAAATTCGTGCTCGTTTGCTGTTATATTCGATTTTTGCGCTCAATCCCTCAATCAACACCAACAGCAACTCGAACCAACGAGATTTTCGCATGCCTTTAAACTTGTTATTTTGAGCATATCCGCGGCACAATTCGCACTCTTGCCAAAGATCGAATATGGGCGAGAAGGAGAAGGAGGGCTGGAAATGGCGTAAAACAGTCGCGGCTTTGGCAACAATTTCACTTGTTGTTGCCAGATTTCTTTATCTCCCATAAGCAGGGAAAACAAAACCCAAAAAAAAAGAAACCAAATACCAAATACATCGCATGTATGTAACGAGATCTATTCAATTTGCAAGTTCGAATGGTTTGGCATGTTTAGCAGCTCACTGAACAATTTGCTGCACTCAAAACGCTGGGGAAAGTGTGGAAACTCTTTCGTAATTAAATGCATTCGTTAAGTTAATATCTTTAATTAATTATGCACTTACCGAACGTGTACTTAACACTTAACGTCGCAGCCTTTGTGCAATAAAATTTCATGAATATGGCAAACACTTTAGTTCACAATGGGTCGCATTGCAAATGCAATAAATGCCTCTCCATTTGGTACGGAGTTCTTACAGTCGGAAAGAATAAATAGAGGCAAAGAAAGTCAAACAAACGGCCAGGGATTTTCGTCCTGGAAATAAATCAGTTATGTAGTAAGATTAAGCTTTAAGTCCTTTTTGAATGAGTTGCCATGCGATGATATGCAAATAAGATATTGCAGTCAATTTTATTGCAGTTTTTTATTTTTTAACTTTGGTTTTCACAATAATTTCAGTTTCTTGAATACACTAGACATCACAATTGTTATGATAAGACAGTTTCTTTCATCCGAAGTTTAGTTTCGATTTTAGAAATTGGAGAATATGTAAAATTTGTTATCAATACGACTTACTATATGTCAGAAATCTTTCGAAAATGTATAGATCATTTTTTGGTATACAATTTAAAAAAAAGTTCCAAACGAAATGTCGGTGTTTTTAAACTTGATAAATTACATTTTTTTGAACAACACTCAGCAAATTTTTTTCAAATGTTCTAAAATATATAAATACCATTAATGTCATTCATATTAAATAATCAAATGAAATTTAATTTTATTCCATAAAATTTCTGCTTTTAATAGTTAGAGAATTATAGAACATGCATGAAAACTATTCTTTTTTAACTATTTATATTGCTTAAAACTTGACATATTTAGTTTAAAATGAAAGTTTTATTTACAACAAAAAAAATAAATCTATAAATCCCATAAAGCACGGGACTCGATTTGATATCAGTTTGCATTGACAGGTGGACTGTGGCAATCGCTTAATAACCATAACCATAACCAAATAACCAAACCGAAGCGAGACATCAATCAAAAGCCAGAATCAGCCCCCGTCCACACATGCCACAACCCAAGGGCCACACTAAACCACTTGCTTTCACGCTCACTGGCGGTGGTATAACCTTCAAAGTGGCAACCACAAATTGCCGCTGAAAATCGATGGCTAATAGGCGACTGTATCTATGTATCTATATCTGTGTATCTTTGTGTGCGTCAGTTGTTGTGAAGTGTCAATGCCCTTCAGACTTGAAATTCCTTTTCCTTCTGGTTGTTGTAATATTTTGACACTTTGTTGTTATTTTTCTAATAATTCTGCCAGCGTCGACCGGCCGCTGCTCGAGCGACGCAAGCAGAATTACTTTTCGTCTGTTTCTGTTCGTTTCTCCTGTTTCGTTGCGTGCCGACGTCCAAAAAAATGCACGTCGTGCGTGCGCTGCTTAAGCGACGCAGGCAGAGGCTGTTTCTGCTCGTTTCTTTTTGTTTCTTTCTCTCTCTATCATACAAGTTTTCGGCCGACTTTGACGTCGCCAAAAATTGTGCGACGGAGGCAGAGGTTGTTTCTGTTTGCTTTTTTGTTTCCGTCTCTGTCAAGCAAACGTCAAACGTTGCCGCAGACAGCGGGATTGATGCAACAAAACGAAGCAAGAAACGTCAAAAGAAATAAAGTGACATTGTCATTTTTATTGCTGCGCTGCCGTCTGCTGCTACTGTTTAATAAATCGTAAGTGTTTTATTATTTAATTTTTTTATTTTGTGTATAGAAAACTAACGCATTGATTTTTAATTTAGATTATGAACTGAACTTTGAGGAATGCAAGGAGCTTCGACTGGAATTTAATTTTCTGAAGGCGGTGGTCAATGGCTTTAGTGGGGCTGTGTTTCATTTTCAAGGCAAACTGGTAAAATTGAGCAAATTAAAAAAAAAAATATAAAACAAAAATGTAAAACAAAATATTGAATAAAAAACATATTAAAAATAAAAAAATTAATTTTTTTAATTTTTATTAATTTTTTTCAATTGTTGAGGAATCCTTAAGGAATTTTATTAAAAAAACGTTAGGGAATCATTGAGGAATTTTCAGCAAAATTCCTGGTCGATTCCCTAGAGAAAATGGCTTAAGAATCGTTAGGGAATCATTGAGGAATTATCGGCAGAGTTCCCTAAGGTTTCCCTAACGGGAAACGTAAGGGAATCACTATGGAGTGTTCCCTATTCCTCAATCGTAGGACATCACAATGTTAAATTCCCTAAGGATTTTCATACAAAATCCCTAAGGATTCCTTAGGCATAGGGAACCATTCCCAAATGATTCCTTTGACATTCCTTTGTGAATGTGACTGAAGGGTGGCAAAAGGCAGAGCGGAGTGTTGCACAAAACACAACTGACACATAGTCTATGAGTGTGTGTGTGTGTGTGTGTTTGTGTGTGTAGTTGGGGTGCATCGAAATTTGATTTAAGGCCAAGCTGCAGAGTTATGCCTTGGCTTAGTTTGCCAGTAGCTAGCGATACATTGAAAAAACGCAACAAGCGTGAAAAACTGAAAAAAAAACTAAAAAAAATACACACACACACATGTCAATGGCAGTCAAAGCACAGGCAAAACCGTTAGTCAAGTTGAAAGATTGATTAGTTTTTAACAACTTGTGACTCGTCAGGATGCAGTAGGAGAAAGTGACGAGGTGAGGCAGGAAAATTGAGGAAAGTTTAGACACGTGCAGAGAATTAACAGTGAAACGAGAGGATGATGACGATACTGCTGAATGGCAGCAATTAGCAAAGCCAGGCCAAAAGCAACAGCAACTGCAGCAAAGTTGTCAAGCCTTGCCCTGCTGCTGATAAACTGTGCTGCAAGTTGCAAGTTTTACAGAAACTTAAATTCTCCGCACTCTGCTCTCGCCAAACTGTTGACCCACCCACAAGAAAAACAACTGGAACAAAACAGTGGCAACTAACCAGGCTAACGCCTAGCCATGCATGCTTTATGTGTGGTCGACACAGCGAGAGGGAGAGTGAAACAAATATGGAAAAAGAGAGAGAGAGCGAGAGAGAGAAACACACAGTCACATCCAACTGCATAGAAAATCACATTTCATATTTGCATACGAAATGTATTTGCGCTCTGCGAAGCACAACAATAAACATTGTAAATATTTTTTATGCTCATGTTATTTCTTCTCTTTCTACACACACTTGCACATACACACACACACACACACACTCACGCACACATAGACACGCGTACAAACAATCATTTTTCTTACTCGTTTCGTTTGTTTTTTCCTTTTTTTTTCTCTTCTTTACGTTTTATTACTATACAATACATTATTCAATTGCATTTTGTTTTCACATGGACTTTACCTTTAACTCTCTCTCTCTCTCTCGCTCTCTCTCTGTCTCTTTCTGTCTATGTGCTCCCGTCAAATATTTGGAGGATTTTAATTGCATTTGCCCGAAAGTGTAACTAATTCCAAGCTCTCATAATCTGTACATGGAATAATAAACTCTGGTGCAAAACTATAGCCGCACCCAGATTTATCAGTGTACGGATAGAAAGAGTGGAGCTAGAAAAAAGATTTTACTACCATTTGAAAGAGCGTTAGAAATGAAAGAAAATAGATGAAAAACATCGACACTTTCCATTCAAAAATTAACCGTTATGTTGCATTTTCGTTTTGGGCAAGGTGCAAAATTATAGCCGCACTATCTGATTTCTTGTTCTTTTTTTGGCTAGCGCCGATTTTTTTTGCTCAAACTTGGTTGAGTAACTATTTAAGACAAATTAATAATATTTTCCAAGTGACCAGTGCTTTCGGATGTCGGGATAGGTCCAATTTCTGGCGCCCAAAAGTGAGAAATGCTAATTTTGAGAAATTGGCAGAAATATTGGTCTCTCCGACAAAGTAGTGGGAAATATTTGATAAAATCTGAAAGAATATGGCACAGAGAAACCCGGAGGATGTATTTCGAAGATAGGTTTTCATGGCCAGCTGCGATAATTGAGTGCTGCAAGCAATTCATTAAAGACCGCTAATGAGTTAGTGGCTGAATGTGGCCTACGAGTGTCCCGCTGGACCGTTTTACGTGATTTAAAAATATCGAAAACCATAGTGCAACAAATATTAAAGATGGCTTCAAGGTTACTGGACCGCCATAAAGATTCCCTGATGAAATTCACCACAACTAACATTGCAACAAACTGGTCAAAAATTTAAATTTTTTACAAAGCAATGCAAGTATTGATTTATCTTCCAAGATCACTTTATCGAATAAGAAAATGTTTAATTTGGATAGTCATGATGGGTTTTTGCACTATTGGAGGGATTTAAGGAAGAACTCTTATACCTTCCTACGTGAAATTTTGGAGGATGATCTGTGATGGTTTGGGCTGCGTTCTGCGAGTCTGGATGCTTGTTACTGGCATTTCCAAGCACTCTAATGAGCTCCAGGGAGTACGTGGATATATTGAAAATGGACGTATTGTCCTTTCTTCTCTGTCAAAGACGTGAAAAGTTAATTTTTCAACTGGACAACGCATCAATACACGTCAACCGTGAGATGCGTTCTGGGCTTGAAAGCAATAATGTTCAGTTTTTGAGTTTGGTTATGCTCGTTTTACATCCTCCGGGTTTCTCTGTGCCATATTCTTTCAGATTTTATCAAATATTTCCCACTACTTTGTCGGAGAGACCAATATTTCTGCCAATTTCTCAAAATTAGCATTTCTCACTTTTGGGCGCCAGAAATTGGACCTATCCCGACATCCGAAAGCACTGGTCACTTGGAAAATATTATTAATTTGTCATAAATAGTTACTCAACCAAGTTTGAGCAAAAAAAATCGGCGCTAGCCAAAAAAAGAACAAGAAATCAGCTAGTGCGGCTATAATTTTGCACCTTGCCCAAAACGAAAATGCAACATAACGGTTAATTTTTGAATGGAAAGTGTCGATGTTTTTCATCTATTTTCTTTCATTTCTAACGCTCTTTCAAATGGTAGTAAAATCTTTTTTCTAGCTCCACTCTTTCTATCCGTACACTGATAAATCTGGGTGCGGCTATAGTTTTGCACCAGAGTTTATTTTGTACATCTCTAATAGCATAGATTAAAAATAAATTGGGGTATAAGTTTTTTTAGTAATTTGATCATTCTGAAACATTTTAAAGCATACAAATATTTAAATTTAATTCAATGTTACACAAAATATTTAAATTCATATTTGGAATGAATTTATTGATTGTAAATTTTAGTTTAAAGAATCTTTAATAATATAGTACCACCCTAAAAGGTATTAAATTTAGTTTTATACTTACCCAAATTAGCTTATTTAAATCAATAGTGTATTTTAATCAATAGATTAATGAACAGTTTAATTAGTTTTCAATAATTAAATTAAATAATTGGGCTTAATACTGATTGAGTTTATTGTCGCTAAGTAATTGATCGCTGTCAATTGAAAATTGAGAGGAAAGTTTTACAGAAGTCAGCAAACAATGCAAAATGTAAGATGAACCTTTAAGCCAACACTTAAGAGTAAAAGTTGATTTAACTAATGGGCTTGAGAGTCTGACATTTTAAGAAGCCCAAGTACAGTAAAAACATTAACAACAACAACAACGCACTTTACATGTTGCACTAGAAAATGTCGTCGGATAATTGGAAAAAAGTCAGAGCAAGCAGACAGGAGAGAGAATCAGATTCTGGCCAACAGATAGCCGGCGATTCTAATTAAATTCATGCTCACACTTTCGTTTAAGCAAATTTACAGCAAGGCGTACGTCGCTTGCCAGGGGTCGTGGCTGGCTAAGGGACAAAAGTTGAAGGCAACATTAATTGCAAATCCGCAGCCAAGTGAAAGAGGGAAAGCAAGCATAAGAGAAAGAGAAAGAGACAGGGAAAGGGGAAGGTGGACTGTGGACTGTGGAGAGTAGTTGATACAGGAGCCTCAGCCTTGTCAGCCTGCAGTTGTTGGTTGTCCTCGTTGTGGCGCATATCCTTGACCCGTTTTGTTGCCGCGCCGCAACGCCGCAAAATTAAAACGGCTTTTTCTTAGTTCATTTCATTGCATTTCATGAACAATTTAAGCCAATTGCGAGCCTCACTCGACACTGTCCTTGCGCCCAGAACTCTATAAATTAATTTTGAATAACAGTTTACACTCGGAAGCAACAACAAACAAAAGTAAGTGCTGCAGTCGAGAGTGAACAGCTAGTAAATACTCTGATGTTGCATGAAACCAAAATTAAAGATTCTGTTTCAGTGTGGAAAACGTCAATGAATTCAATATTTCAATATTTTTCTTAAAGCCAGTTTTTTGGTATTGTAGTATGTTGTATGCCAAATGAGCATATGCCCACAGTATTGTAGAGTATACAATATAACAAGTGGTCATATGCCCAACTTAAAGTAAGAGTACACACATGAGTGCAGTAATAGGATCCGCCACTTATGCGGACTGGCCGCAGCGTGAGATCGCTAGCGTAAGCACTTCTTGAGTACGTACCATCAGTACATACTAACACACATATATACATACATAACTACACAGGCACATTATGTACTACAACTCTCCCTCTCTCTCTGCCGACGCTGTTAGCGGCAGAGCTTACTTAGAATATGGTATGTAATAAGTAAAATATAAATTTGAATAAAACAGAGAACTCACTCTCGAATACTATGCGAATGCTACCTGACGTCTTCTTATTTGTTCCGTTCTTTTTTATAAATATTACATGGCGACCGTGACACATGTCACGAACATGTGCAAAATATTAAAAGTGAATTAATTAAATTAAATATTGTTGAAAAAAAAAAACAACACATCGTTCGCCGCCGTCATCAGCCACGAGGAGGTGGCAGCCATCAGCCAACATCAAACAACGACTACTACGGTGGAGATGCATCTGCCAACTATCAACATATACAAAGACAGCGGCGAGGGAGGGATAGCTGTGAAAGGATAAAATATCTGAGTGAGTAGTGTGCGGATGGATAAAACCAAGACAAAGAAACAAAAAAAGCGCGGCGGTGTCAAACAAAGACTGAGGTCGGAAATTGACCGTCTCAGCAAAGACTTGAGTAATCAAGAAGACCCGCCAGCATGGAATAATTCTGTTTCCATGCATGAAAAGCGCTTGTTTTATGAAGCACAATTAGTACAACTAATAAAAAAATAAACCAAATCCATCCGTCACCTACCACCAGATACCCGTTGTAAACCAAAAACTAACGCCTCCAATTAAAACAGCTATCCCACCATACAAAAGGAGATGTCCGGCGGACTGTGAGGGTCCGTTCTTCAACGTCGACTGCGCCTTAACCTGCGACATCGCAAAACCGACAGCGCTACAAGGAGCGCAATAGAGAAAAACATAGTCATCCCGGCCTGTGCGAGGACCAGCACCGGCAACTTGAACGAGCTTCTGCAGTGGACCGACAGCGCTACAAAGAGCGCACAACAAAATTTTTTTTGATTATTATAAATATATATATTAAAATTGTAAAAATTGAGCGAGAACTCGCCCGATTAGAGTACATGTCGGAAGACTGTTCAAAACATAGGCAGGAACATTTGTAAATTCACCTGCGAGTGAATAATAAAAAAAAAAAAAAAAAAAAAAAAAAAAGTCAATCTAGAAAACAAAAATTTATGAAAAGCAACAGCATATCTAAAACAGATATCGTTGGTGATACACAATTGGCCACTATGGGCCTTATTGATACAAAGACGGTGGATTCCACCGCAAATGTAATAAATAAAGTAGAAGTTGAAACTCCAGATCAGAAATTAATTGTAACTTTGTTAATTATCATTGTTGTAATTATGTGCATAAATATGTTTTATAAAATCTATAAACTGCACAATAAATGTCTAAAGAAGAAATATTTAAGCAGAGGAAATGATCTGGATAAAATATAAAAAAAAAAAAAAGTAAAATAAAATAAAATATATATATTAATAAATCCAAATAAAATTATCTGCATAAATTCACAAAATTGATCTTTATACATGTGAACTATTTCTAAACCAAGCTTAAAAAAAAAAAAACCCAGACAGAAAACAAAAACCCAGAAATTTCTGAAGGTAGTATAGTACTAATATTCCCGCTACTAAGAATAGTATGGATTGGCAACAAATAATCGCCAATATAACAGAATTAAGAGACGAGTTTAATAGATCGTTTAAATGCTTAAATAAAAGCACACCCATTTCAAATGAAACTAAACTCAAGCATGTTAGACAATTGTTGAACACATTCAACACAATACGTATAATAATACTAGAAAACAACACCAAGTTTACGTCTTTACAACAAACTCAAGTAAAAGACGTAAGCACACGGCTTAAAGAAAATATTTTGTATGTTGCCCAGCGACATAAGTTGAACATATTAGTTCCAAAAACACTAAATTTCCCAGCCGAGTTTGATGAGACCGATCTGTTAGACGCCATAGCAAAAGAAAAGGAAAAGATAGAATCAGAATCGTCAATACATGACCAAACAGAACAAGATACAAAAGAAACATCGATAACCATGGCAAAGACTGTAATAGACTTTTTTAAAATAGCCTCGCCTATACTATTTGAGTATGACGGCAAAGCAGAGAATTTACAAAGATTCAAGGATGCATTGAATCTAGTAAACTCTATTAAAGGCGATCACGAAGCAACAGCAGTCGAGCTTATAAAAACAAAATTAAAGGACCAGGCAAGGAGCTTGATAAGCAATGAAAGAACAATTTCTGAAATCATTGAAACATTATCAAGATCGATAAAAGGAGAATCGGTTGAATTATTGTCAGCCAAACTCCTTAACTTGCAACAAAAAAGCAAGACTGCAAATCAATATGCACAAGAGGTTGAGCAGTTAACGAAAGCTTTAAGAGGAGCTTTTATAAATGACGGCTCAACCCCAGAAATGGCCGATAAATATAGTACAGCCCAGGCAGTAAAGGCCATGACCAAAAACTGTGCTATCGATAGGGTAAAACTTATCATGCAGGCCGGCACGTTCAGTAACATGAATGACGCCATATTCAAATTTGTCGACAGTTGCACCGAAGCAACCGGACAATCTAATACCGTATTGTTCTACCAAAATTACACTCAACGCGGAGGAAACCGCGGCAGAGGTAATTTTAGAGGCAGACATTACAATAGAGGCGGTTACAGACAATACAACGGCAATAATTACAACAATAATAGAGGAAATGCTCGAGGAGGCCCATACAGAGGCGGCTCCAACAGAGGAAATGGCCAAAGAAATCAAGTCCGAGTAACGCAAAGCGACTCGGAAAACCAGCAGCACCCCTTGAGCCCACAACAGCAGTAAAAATCCTAAATATAAATCTAAGTCTCAGTAGTCTGATTAAAATACAAAATGGGAAAACGAACCCTTTAACATTGCTAATAGATACAGGAGCAAATGTCTCAATCCTAAAGAACAATAGCGTAGATTCTAGTATCAATAAAAATTTTAAAACAAACATAACAGGAATAGGACAGGGTACAATACAATCAATTGGACAGTCTACAACTGATCTACTTTTCGATTATTTCATAATCAGTCACAACTTCCAAATAGTTCATAATGAGTTTCTTGATAGTCCAAACAAGGTCATCAAAAAGACAGGAAAACATATGCGCAGATGAAAAAATTAAAATGCATGATAAAATATACGAGCCCAATGTCTACGAAGTCGTTAGCAATAGCGACGTAAAGAAATTTGTAAAAATAAAAATGAATAATTTCAAATGTTTACTCAAACGAGGCAAACAAATTATTTCACAATTTTCAGTTAAAGATTTATATTCTAATGAAAAATTCGATTTAGGTCAATTTTTTCAAAGGCTTATTGCAGAAGCCGGGATACACAAAATCATTAACATACAGATGTCACCAAGTGAACAAATTTTTCATTTTGTCACTATAAATGAATTTAAAAATAAGGGCAATAAACATTTACTAAATATAAAAATAGCGCTATTACAAAAAGTGACACAAGTAGACAAGAATGACGAAAGTCAAATTAATGCAATCCTGTTAAGATATCATGACGACCCAATAGAAGGAGGCCATACAGGGATTACGCGTACCCTGTTAAAAATTAAAAAGTACTATTATTGGCCCCAAATGAATAAGACTATAACGAAGTATGTGAAAACTTGTGTGAAATGCCAACAGGCAAAAACCACAACACATACCAAAGCCCCAATGCTAATTACAAATACACCGAATAAAGCTTTTGATACTGTTTCAATTGATACAATCGGACCATTACCTCGTTCAGAGAATGGAAACGAGTTTGCAGTCACTATAATATGTGACCTCACAAAATATCTAGTTACAATACCAGTAGCAGATAAAAGTGCGAAAACAGTAGCTAAAGCAATCTTCGAAAATTTTGTACTAAAGTACGGTCCTATGAAGACGTTCATAACGGACATGGGTACTGAATACAAAAATTCGCTCATAAATGACTTGTGTAAGTATATGAATATAAGTAACATACATTCAACAGCACACCATCATCAGACGTTAGGAACAGTGGAAAGAAGTCATCGAACATTTAACGAGTTTATTCGTTCATATATTTCGATTGACAAAGACGATTGGGACATATGGTTGAACTATTTCACCTATTGTTTCAATACAACTCCGTCTACGGTACACGAATACTGTCCATACGAACTTGTTTACGGTAGACTCCTAGACAATTCAATGAATTTACAAACTTGACAAAAATAGACCCCATTTACAATATAGATGATTACGCTAAGGAGTTTAAGTATAGATTAGAGATAGCCTATAAACGAGCAAAAACAATTTTAGAATTAGAAAAAGAAAAACGAAAAATAGAATATGACAAAAAATTAAATGACATAGAACTAGAAGTAGGAACTTTAGTTATGTTACATAATAAAACAGCACATAAGCTTGAAAGTAAATATTTGGGACCATACAAGGTCATAAGTATAGAAGACAGAAATAACATAAAAATAGATGTAGGAAAGAAGAAACCTCAAATAGTACATAAAAACAGGTTAAAAATATTCAATATGTAATTTAGCTCGAGCATAGAATAAGTTCACACGTTTAGGCCTGATCAGCCAAAATATTTTTATCAAAAAAAAAAATTTTGTTTAAAAAAAAAAAAAAAAAAAAAAAAAATCTTTTTTTATAAATACAACATAGAAAAAAAAAAAAAAAAAAAATTATAAAAATAATACTAATGATAATTTTTATATTAAATAACTACAATATATTACGTTATTTTTTTAAAAAGGGAGGTGTAGTATGTTGTATGCCAAATGAGCATATGCCCACAGTATTGTAGAGTATACAATATAACAAGTGGTCATATGCCCAACTTAAAGTAAGAGTACACACATGAGTGCAGTAATAGGATCCGCCACTTATGCGGACTGGCCGCAGCGTGAGATCGCTAGCGTAAGCACTTCTTGAGTACGTACCATCAGTACATACTAACACACATATATACATACATAACTACACAGGCACATTATGTACTACAACTCTCCTCTCTCTCTGCCGACGCTGTTAGCGGCAGAGCTTACTTAGAATATGGTATGTAATAAGTAAAATATAAATTTGAATAAAACAGAGAACTCACTCTCGAATACTATGCGAATGCTACCTGACGTCTTCTTTATTTGTTCCGTTCTTTTTTATAAATATTACAGTATATTTTGAATACATATTTATAATTTT
>JAWNPO010000202.1:0-33042 GCA_035047525.1 Drosophila quinaria
TACTAGATATGCATCGGGGTATTGAGTCTTTTTTGAGTTCTTCTCTGTAGAAGCAACCTTCAATTGGATTGCCCTTCAAGTCTTCTAGTAAATATGTTGTTGGATATGTATATTTTACTGTTCTAATTTTAAAAATTTCTGTTGTCCAATTTGGGGTGTAGCCCTTTTCGAATATATGTTTGTATTTACTTATACGCACATTGTCTCCCTTACGCAACTTGCTTCCAGCGAATATCTTCAAGTAATTGTATGCTGTCTTTAAAATTTGTTTTTCATTGGACGAGTTAACGTTAATTGGCTTCATTTTTATTGTCCTATGTACACGATTGTTGTAAACATCAATTAAACTTTTATACATATCAATCCATTTATATTTTCCATTGAAACTGAATTCACGCCACATAAGCTCTTTCAGAGTTCTATTAAATCGTTCAACAATTGATGCTTTCAGTGTACTGAATGTTGAATAATGATTTATTTTAAACTGGTTTGTTAATACCTTAAATTGTTTATTGAAAAACTCGGTTCCGTCATCTGTTTGTAGGTTCTTGGGAACACCACGTCCCGATTTAAATATTTTTTCCATTGCCTGAACAACTTCTTTAGCGGTTTTTGATTTTAGTGCTTCACCCCAAGCAAATTTAGAAAACGTATCTATTACTGTCAACAAATAGCGATAGCCATTATTGCTCGAAGCATAGGCTCCCATTTCAACCAAATCCGCCTGCCATAAATCATTAATTCCCTTTGTGACTACTCTACGTCGACGAAAATTCTTGAATGACGGTGCATGCAATTCATTAACTATCCCTCGCTTACTCATATTTTTTATTTTATAATCAATGGGTATCTCTTCTGTTGTCACTGTTACACTGTCCAAATTAAATTTGGATTTGTCGGTGGACACATATTTAAAAAGATAATCATCAATTTTATTTAATTTTAAATACATTTCATTTTGAATTGTTTTTTCAACATTTTCTATTCGCTCATTCAGATTTTTAATAGTTTTCTGTAGTGTATTCACTTTTGTGTTACGTTCTCGAAGATTGTTGGATATTTCTTTTTCCAATACAATTAGTTTATTATCTAAATATTCTTTTGTTGTCAACTCATATGCCTGCTTTGGAATTATACAGTTTTTAAATCTTTTTTTCCGAGCATTTAGATTACCATTCACATCGATGTATAAACCTGTAATACGTTCACTGTCTCTCTTAAAGTAGTCTAAATACTCTTTGTCATTCGAGTAATGTCCAAACTTGTCAAGTGACATGATGATAATAAGTTTAATTTACATGTGCCTTAGTTTTTTTCTCTATGTGCAAATGGACTTTTCTTATAGGAAACCACATCTGCTTCAATATGTTGTGTTTTTGGTATCTTACAATTTGCAGCAACAAAACTATTGAGATTATTAACCTTTTTAATAACATCGTTGATAATGTTATTAACATTTTCTATCAATTTAATAAGATTATTTACTTCTTTTTCCAAGGCATTTACTCTAGCATTTCTACGTTCGAATAATTGTGAAATTGTGTTAGTTTGATTCGTTTTCAACTTTGTTATTTTGTCATCAACATATACTTTTACAACTAAGTCATCATTATTAAGTGGTAGTGAAGAGTTTATAATTCGTTTTTTCTGAACATTAATATTCCCATCTAAATCAATGTATAGTCCTGTTACGTTTTTAATTTCTCTTTTTAAGTTCTCCGATCGCTCCTTATCATCAGAAAAACAACCAAACTTGTCAACAGACATTATGATATTAAATTTAATTGTCAATTGTCATGTATATTTATATGTATTAATATATTAACTGTGCCTCACGCAATTCTTCTATGATTGACATAATCTCATTATTATGATTAGTATTACCAGCTATTTCTGAGGCTATTAAGAGTTGTAATCGTTCAACTAATTCATTTGCATTGTCCCAATACACATAGTTTGGTTTTGATGTTTGTAGGGTCATATACCCTGAACCTGTTTTCGAGCGATTAGGAGTAGACATTGCTGTTGGTGTTGACATAGTACTTAAAAGCGGTTTGATAATCTCAGCATATTTATGTGCTCGAGTTCCCTTCACTTGACTTTTTGGGTTATAGTTTCTTCTATGCGCACTTGTCTCAACTAAAATCTTTTTATAGATCTCCAATTCATTCTTATTATAGTCTGTTGGTATTTTATGAAAAATTAATGAGTATAGACCAGGGGTGAAGGGCCAACTGCTTCCACTCGACAATTTGATTTCTTTATTGTTAACATTTAATGTGCTGTTCCCCAACATCAAAGAACGAGAAGCTGATGTGCTTCTTCTAGGTCCGTAAGCATTATCCAATAGTTGTTCTCTCTGTAGCTGACTGATATTAAGGTTTATTTCATAATCTTCTGACTCTGCTTCAATCTCCGGTTCTGATTCTGACTCTGCTTCAATTCTCGAATGTGAAAAGTAATTTGTTTCATCATTTTCTTCTTCTTCTCTTTCATTATTTTTTAAATTTGAATTATCATTTGGAAAGTAGATATCTTCCCAGGTATCATTAACTTTTTTACTAGAGAGCTTAGGCTTTATCGACTTTATAGTTTTATGTAATTTTGACTTTTCCTCATGTTCATCGTCTTCGACTTTCATAAATTTAATTTTTTTATTCTCACTAACTAGCTCATGTAAGGGTTCTGTTATGGGTTTAAAAGTTTTCTCCAATTCAAGATCATTAAGAGAATTCGTTTGTTTAATAGAATCGAATTTTTCTTCAACACATTTCTCGCTTTCGTCAACTGACTCAAAATTTGTTGACTCATTGTGAATGTATTATATAAACACAGCAACCACCAAAAGAAAAGGAAAATGCATACAGTGTGATAGGCAAGAAGTAGAATTAGTTCAATGAACTCTCGACGATTTTTCATCCACGAAAACTGGTTTACAACTCTGAAGTATATAAGAGCTACACGAAAAACTGGTTTTGTTTGTATAGCGTCAATATGTGTTTGTATACATGTGTGAATGTAATCACTCTTCATCTAATACTGTTACATAATGGAAATGCATTTTATATTTATAATAGATATCTGAAAAAAAATTTCTTACATCACCAAACATAAAATAGAAAAGTTAAATTGTTTATTCAAATTTTTATTTAAGATATCTGAAATTTTCTCATATCACCCAAAAGTAGAACAACAATTTTTTAATTAAAAAATTCATATTTTTTATTGAAAAAATGATTAGATTACAAATTTTTATTAGGTTCCAAATAGAGATTTTCATCAATTTTTTTTACAACAATATATTTTTTGTCCTTCAGTGCCATAATGGTTTCATCCTTGAGACTTAAATATCTCTCCGGCAAATACAACATGTATTTCTCAAGCTCGAGAGCAACGGAATTACCTATTCTGGTTGTCTTCCTTTGAGCCCTGAGAATGGGATAAACTACATTTGTAGTCATCTTGGTTTTGGACATCAATGGCTTCTGGACTCGTCCATTGAAATCCTTGATGACATCCAAACACTTCTGCTCTTCCTCAAAAATAGCATCCAGCTCGCTATCTGTGATAGTTGGTTGATTCATTTTGTTGTTGTTGTTGTTGTTAGGTTGTCCTCGTTGATGTTGGTGATGTTGAAGCCGTCTAACCCAGTTGAGGTGATGACTTTGAGTGTGTCTTGAGTCAACTTTAGCTCATCTTTTATAGCTCGTTCAATGAGCTTACATACTGTTCTGTATGAATGTGTTGGTGTATGCATACACCAATTTTATTACATAGAACCCATTGTTTTTTTAGAAATAGATTATCATAAATCTTTTATGTTCAAACCCTCATTTAAATGATAGTAAAAATTTGAGACACAGGTGTCCACAGTTGTATGTATTAAAACGTTGCACTCTCTTATAGTTATATTTAATTCCATTTCCCAGGTATTTGACAACTTCGTTTGGTGGTTGTAAGTTCCCAAAACTATCAAAGTATTCTATCGAATTTTTGTTTTTATTATAGGCTACCCAGTGTGTACCGTTTGACGATGAATCGTCCAGGTTTATGACTCCACATTCCTGATTAAGAGGTGATTCGGGGAGTGAGTCTCTCATAAATACACCTCGAAAATGTCTTATGTGTTTACGAGCAAAATTTTCAATGTCTAAATTTGTTAATGCTCTTTTGGGTAGCCCATTTATTAGTTTTTTTGTTTCTTTAGTCCATTCCCCTTTTTAAAGGGATTGAGGTATAAACCGTAACCTTTCCGATAGGGTTTCAAATACATGCCATCTCCTATGGCAATACCCTCTATTTGTTTGTTGTGACGCTTACTCTCGTCCAGCTGTTGTTTGGCTGTCTTTGCATTATTAATCGCCTTTGCAATGGATGCGCTACCTGAGGCTAGACTACCTAATGCACTTAGTGCAGTCAGAATGGGTACTAGTGGTAAAAAGCCTCCAACTTTGGGTACATTAATTACACGAGGTATTCTTACATTTTTCTTACGACCCATTGATTTACGTACTGCTTTGCGTGCAACCTTAATTGCACTCATTATATCTAATGGTTTTTGACTTTTGAGTGCACGATTAGCATCGTTGACAACAGATGACAAACTCTTCATCTTCTTTTTTCCACATCTCTTCACCCCCTTTTTCTTTATACCCATTCCGAATTTTTTCTTTGACTTCATGATATTGGTTACAAGATATGCCGATGCCTTTTCACCAAAGCTGCTGTCTCTCGCCTTTACACGTTCCCAAGCTCTATTGACCAATACTGCGTCTGCCTTGTGACGTTCACTCAAGTCCTTGTGTTGATCGTATGCAATGTCATGTACCCTACAGGCCTCGTCCAACGGATTTATTCCACGATCACCCCGCTTCAAACGTTTTTCCAGATTTGTACCAGGACCGCAGAAATTATATCCAGGAAGGTGTGCTTCAACTGGTAACACGTTAATTAATTTGTTGACAAGACCACTGCCCTGGTGACGGTTTAAATTATGACTGGCTTGATTATAAAAACGTTTACCCATTTTATGGTTGTTTATTCATCAATTGTTTCTCATTGAATGAACACATTACAATGAAGGATGCGTTTAATAAAACAAAAACAGAATATCTTTGTTAGAAACATTGACGGTGGTGGTGTTGATGTGAAAAAACTACCTCCACGTCATAGCACTCTCTTGCCCAACACAATAAGAGCACTCATTGTCGGTCCATCGAACTGTGGCAAGACCAATCTAATGTTCAGTCTAATTGAGAGTCCGAATGGATTGAAATTTGAAAATATTTACGTGTTTTCAAAGAGTCTATACCAACCCAAATATGAGTACTTGGAAAAGCTAATAAAACCAATTAAGGGGATGGGTTATCACACATTCTCACAGAATGATACAGTTTTACCACCCAACGAAGCTAAAAATAATTCAATTATGATCTTTGATGATGTTGCATGTGAAAAACAAGATAATATTCGATCATATTTCTGTATGGGACGACATAAAAATATTGATTCATTTTACTTATGTCAAACTTATACTCATATACCAAAACATCTTATACGTGACAATGCAAACATGATTATTATGTTTAAGCAAGATGATCTAAATATGCGTCATATATATCGCGATCATATTAATACAGATATGAACTATGATTCATTCATAAAAATTTGTCAAAAATGTTGGGATGATAAATACGGTTTCTTGTTAATAAGTAAAGACGATGACATGGATAAAGGACGTTATAGAAAAGGTTTTGATCAGTTTATTATGCTTTGAAAATAAATTTCAATATAAGTTTGCGTAGCAGGACATAAACCTCAGTTTAAAATCAGATTTCGAAATGTCCAGATCATTAACACTATCGATAAATGGAAACAGTTCCATTATAGATACAAACTATTTCCCCCCGATTGAATTGAATGGACAATACGAGTGTGCACTGATTGACTTTCATATGTACAACTCAATCCCCAATGTTGATACAAACAACAATCTTTTCCACATTGGTAAACAAGTAATCGTAATACCCATCGGTTCCTATGAACTCGATGACATTGCTGAATTTATTTATTCTAAGCTAAAAGATACTGATCTTGCGAACACAGTTAAAATTAAGGGAAATAATAATACACTCCAAGTGGAGATCTTTAGCAGCAAAGAGTCGATATACTTTAATAAGGAAAGATCAATTGGACAATTGTTTGGTTTCAAACAAAGTGTACTCCAATCAAATCCAACTAAAACTTATCTATCCGATCAACCTATCAATATTTTTAAAATTAATACAATTCGTTTGGAATGCAACATTGTCAGCGCTTCATATGTAGATGACGTAGCAAATCATGTATTACATGAGTTTGGTATTAATGTTCCCCCAGGCTATAAATTGAATGTGACACCCCACAATCTCATTTATTTACCAGTCAGCTGTAGAGAAATAAGCACTCTATCAATACGCATAACTGATCAGTACGGTAATTTGGTGAATTTACGTGGTGAAAACATAACAATTCGCATACATTTACGAAAAATAGAATGATTATATACAATAAAAGGTTGAGTATATACTCTCAACCTCACACTACTAGTTACAAGGCTAAAGGAAGAGGTTCAAAGCTGAAGAGAAGTGCGCTCACATTAAAAAATAAATTGTTTTTAAAATCTTTGGGCTTCAAACTTCGAGTATAACAAGGACGAACACAAAATGAATGAAATTTTAAATGTTCGGGAAAAACCTTTCTCAGATGAAAGTATCTCGAAAAAAGAATATCACACCTATTCATCATACCAACAGACATTTAAACCGAATGATGAAATTCGAATTACTATCCAAAATCAAGACTTGTATGTGCTCCCTCATGAGAGTTTTCTTAATTTTCAAGGAACTATTAAAAAAGTGACAGCCGAAAACGCTGCTACAGTAGATGGTGTAACCGCCGTATTTAAAAATAATTGTATGGCATACTTTTTGGATGAAATAAGATACGAAATAAATGGTTGTGAGATTGATAGAACTAGGTTCGTTGGCATCACTACAACCCTCAAAAACTATCTGTCATTGACTAACCTTAATAGTCGAATTCTTCTAAATGCTGGATGGGGTGGAGGAAATGATATCCAAACATCAGGTCATTTTAACTTTTCTGTTCCTCTAAAATATTTGTTGGGATTTGCTGAAGACTATACAAAGGTTATGTTAAACTGTAAGCATGAACTTGTACTACTACTAACTAAAAACCTTGACGATGTCTACTACAAAACTAGGGGTGGACAAACACATCAATTAGAAATGACAAATATATCTTGGAAAATTCCACATGTAACTCCAAGCGATGTTGCAAAAATAAAAATGTATGATATTATAAAAAGTGGTGTTAATCTATCGCTTGCATTCCGCAGTTGGGACTCATATGTCAATCCCAAACTAGTTCAGGGAACACATCATGTTTGGAATGTTAAGCTAGCTGCTAACCGAGAACGTCCCCGGTTTGCAATAATAGCCTTTTCACTTGACGGAGCACTAATAACAAACAATTTATCAAACTTGAAAGTACACTTGAACTCTGATACATATCCCTATGATGATTTAAATGTTGATTTTAGTCAGGGACGTTTCGCTCACCTGTATGAAATGTATGCAAAGTTTCAAACTAGTTACTACAGTCGTGAAGCAGTTCCATTTTTAACACCAACAGATTTTAAGAATAGAGCGCCAATTGTTGTGATAGATCTATCATATCAAAATGAAACGGTAAAATCTGGTCCCATTGACGTGAGAATTTCAACGGAACTAAGAGAAGTAAGCAACCCAAATACCCAAGTACACTGTCTACTCATACACGATCGTTTAGTTGAATACAATCCATTGAGTGGTTTAGTTCAAAGAATTGTCTAACAATATATACATATAAAAATGGTTGATGACATTGTTGCGATTGATGTTCAAGGATTTTTTGATAATTACAACAAGTTTGTTCTAAAGGAAATTGGAATAGTATTTAATAATGATTCGAAACTTGATAATCATTTTATTATACGAGCTCCATATAACATTTATCAACTAAATGAAAAGTCACGAAAAACTGCAACTTGGCTAACTAAAAATCATCATAAAATTCACTGGAATGACGGAATAAACTATTTCACTCAAACACGAAATTACCTGAGGAAAATAACGGCTGGAAAAGAGATCTTATGTAAGGGCATTGAAAAGAAACGATTTCTGGAAACATTTTTAAGAGAACCACATCTGGTTGATGTTGAGGTACTTGGATGTCCACAACTAGAGACTTTAATGGAAAATCAGTTCCCGTTTTGTTCAATACATCAACATGAAGGAGTTTGTGCACTAAATAATGCATACAACATTTTGAAATTTTTTAATGATATAATGACATAAGAAGACAACATATATATCATTTATATTTTGAGATTCAAAGCGAATACATCTACTACATTGGAAAACTAAGAAAAATGACTGAAGACAACAATAACATCGATAACAATAGAAATAACAACAACAACTATAATGGAACAATTGTTAACGAAATTAATAATTTCCTTAAGCGATTTGGTGACGAAATATTTGAAGAACATTTGCACTTTCTTCGGACTTCAAGGGATATGTTCATGGATAATGGAGGACAACAACTTATTACATCAATACATGGCAAACATTACAAATTCTGTGAATGGTCAAATGACAACGTTGAGACAGGACGAGACACATGTGCCTGCTATTTTTACGATGATCGAATGAGAACAACTAAAAAATTAATTTCAACATATGTTGGCTTAAAGAAAAGAGAAAAACCAACCCATTTTCCTAGTATTATATTCAATTAAAACCAACCCATTTTCCTAGTATTGTATTGTATGCAAACAAGAAAAACATTGTAAAATCCCAATAAGTAATAAAAATAAAACTGTTGACCACACAAGAATACACCTAGTATTGTATTGTATTGTAATCAATCAAGAAAAACATTGTTAAATCCCAATAAGTAATAAAAATAAGACTGGTGACCACACAAGAATCCATGTTTACAATTTATTTAGAGGGATGGAATTGGGTAGAGTCATAAAAAAAGGTTCAAATTTCATTTAGACCTGTAAAAAGATGTGATTTCTATTACATCTACAAACTTGTTTTTCTATTAGAAAAAAGGAATACAGCCTACTATATAAGGAACGTCCTGTTGAACAAATTTTCAATTCAAGTTCATAAGTCGATCACAGCGCCTGAATAATTGTTTAAAAAAGCAAAAAAAAATGTCTCGTCGCGTACGTCTAACTAAAAAAACCATTATTAATTACATTAATTGGTTTTTAAATGATCATGGAGACTACATGTTCGTGGAACACTATTGCCGTCTGACGGAACTAAGACGCTCAATTGAGGAGGATTCCTACTTCGATGTTGTGGAATCCAGGTTTGGTTTCCATTCTGCCCACTGTCCATGGGCTGTTGACGCAGTTATTTGTTCACCCAACAATTGTCGTTGTGCAATTATTGACGAAAAAGAGGAGGAGGCAAACTACATTATTGATACTTATATGAGAATTTTTAATCATCACACACACAGTATTTATGATTAAGAAATACATTGAATAAAATTGTAAAAACAAAAAAATTTTCTTTTATTTTGTCTTGGGCAATGGGTTAACAATAACAACAATATTGGTATACAAGAAAACGTTTATTCAAATAAAAAACAATAAAACTCAAAACAAAATTCTTTTCATTCTTCTTGGTTCATGATTTCTCGTAAAAGCAGTGGGTGAAGGAAATTCCTGTTTTGTCTATCCCATGTCTATCCCATGGCTACCTCACACCTGTCCCGTGCCTGTCCCATGACTACCTCATACCTGCCCCGTACCTGTCCCGTGCCTGTCCCGTGCCTGTCCCGTGTCTGTCGCGTGTCTGCCCCGTGACAAACTCAAATGGGTAATTAAATTGTCTAACAATCAATGTATCTGTCACAACAGTCCACACATTCTAACCTTTTCACCTTTATGATCACTTTAATAGGGATCAATTGAACCCCCTCCCTCCCCCTCCATCTACACACTCTAACCTTTTTCCCAACATTTTACGACTTTTGACCTTTTTGCTTACGATCATTTCAATTTTTATGACTTTTTACCTTTCATCATTCTAACCCTTTTCCCACGCTTTTAACCTTTATGACGATCAATCGATAAAATTAACCACAAAACAAGATCATTTACGACTTTGACCTAATTTTATTTTACGACTTTTGACCTTTTTTTTTACGATCAATTAAAATTTTATTACTTTTGATCAAATTTTATGACTTTTGACCCTTTCTAATTAAAATTTTACGACTTTTGACCCTTTCTAATTAAAATTTTATTACTTTTGACCCTTTCTAATTAAAATTTTACGACTTTTTTATTATTAATCAATAAAAATAACAACAAAATCAATAAAATTTTATGACTTATCAATAAAATTTTATGACTTTTGACCCTTTTTTTTACGATCAATTAAAATTTTACGACTCCCCCACCCCCAATTTGGCCTGGAACCCGCATTTTTATACTACTGCTGCTGCATATGCACGAGCCGCGGCAAGGCTCTCCGACCCGTGAGCAAGCGAGGTCTCGCTCTCCACCATCAGCAGCTCGCACTCCAACCCGGCCCATCCCGACGCTCTCCCTCACATCCATCTTGGAGAAGCAGAAAACCACAGTTCTGCCAACTGCGCTCATCATCCTCGACACCGGCAAGAAGACTTTCGAGACTCGAGCAATAATTGATCCTTGCTGTCCACTGAGTCGTATCGACGCATCACTGGCAACGGCCTTCGGGCTTTCCGTCTCCCGCGTCGGTACCGAAAGAGCTTGTACGGCTGCTGTACGATCGACGGCCTCCGACTTTCAGCGGGAAGTCATTTTCCAGCTGCTTCCGACCCAATACCGGACACCAACGAAGCCCATCGCCGAGAGGCTGTGTGGCAACGAAGCCAATCTTCGTCTGGCGGACGATCGTTGGTTCCGTCCGAGCACAATTAACATTGTGTTGGGTGCGGACCTCTATTCAGAGATTATGCTTCCCGGTTTCCAGTCCAGCCAAGCCGGTTCACCACTCGCCCAAAACACGGTGTTTGGGTGGATTTTTTCCGGGTCTTGTGCCCACCAGTGAGGCCTCGCAGTTTTTCTTTGCAGGATACTGCAAGGGGGCGGTATGTTCATGCCCGAAAGTATGTAGTGAACAAGGTCCCTTTTTTCCTGTTGTCAACAATTGCCCGAATTGGTTGCAACATATATTTTTAACATAGGCTAACATAGGACATTAAGTATAATTGTAATTTACATAAAGTCTTATTACATAATCGCAAATGAAACCGCGCACACGCGTCCGTGAATAAAGGTTGAAATTTATAACGTGAAAAAACGCAAGTGTTCTTAATTGGCTGCCATCTACCAATCAGACGATTCACCCCTCTACAAACAGTCATGAACCCCTATTCATGGGGTACGATCAAATTTTTTAAAATCCTTTTTTTTCAAAACCAATAGTGTTGAGTCAATTTATTCATATTGAGGCCAAATTATGATCAAAACCATATTCCGCATGTAAATCGGATGAGTTTTCACAAAGTTATGGGAGTTTTCAAATTTCGTACTTTTTGATCATAAGTCATGAGGTACGATCGAATTTAAAAAAAAAAGTTTTTTTTTCAAAACCAATATTGTTAAGTCAATTTATTCATATTGAGGCCAAGTTATGATCAAAAAGATATTCCGCATGTAAATCGGATGAGTTTTCACAAAGTTATGGGAGTTTTCAAATTTCGTACTTTTTGATCATAAGTCATGAATAGGGATTCATGGGGTACGATCAAATTTTTTAAAATCCTTTTTTTTTCAAAACCAATATTGTTGAGTCAATTTATTCATATTGAGGCCAAATTATGATCAAAAAGATATTCCGCATGTAAATCGGATGAGTTTTCACAAAGTTATGGGAGTTTTCAAATTTCGTACTTTTTGATCATAAGTCATGAACCCCTATTCATGGGGTACGATCAAATTTTTTAAAATCCTTTTTTTTCACAACTAATAGTGTTGAGTCAATTTATTCATATTGAGGTCAAATTATGATCAAAACCATATTCCGCATGTAAATCGGATGAGTTTTCACAAAGTTATGGGGGTTTTCAAATTTCGTACTTTTTGATCATAAGTCATGAACCCCTATTCATGGGGTACGATCGAATTTCAAAAGAAAATTTTTTTTTCAAAACCAATATTGTTAAGTCAATTTATTCATATTGAGGCCAAATTATGATCAAAAAGATATTCCGCATGGGGTATTCATACTCATGGGGTACGATCAAATTTTTTTAAATCCCTTTTTTTCAAAACCAATATTGTTGAGTCAATTTATTCATATTGAGGCCAAATTATGATCAAAAAGATATTCCGCATGGGGTATTCATACTCATGGGGTACGATCAAATTTTTTTAAATCCCTTTTTTTCAAAACCAATATTGTTGAGTCAATTTATTCATATTGAGGCCAAATTATGATCAAAAAGATATTCCGCATGTAAATCGGATGAGTTTTCACAAAGTTATGGGAGTTTTCAAATTTCGTACTTTTTGATCATAAGTCATGAACCCCTATTCAAGGGGTACGATCAAATTTTTCAAAATCTTATTTTTTTCAAAACCAATATTGTTGAGTCAATTTATTCATATTGAGGCCAAATTATGATCAAAAAGATATTCCGCATGTAAATCGGATGAGTTTTCACAAAGTTATGGGAGTTTTCAAATTTCGCACTTTTTGATCATAAGTCATGAACCCTTCATGGGGTACGATCAAATTTCAAAAAAAAAATTTTTTTTCAAAACTAATATTGTTGAGTCAATTTACTCATATTAAGGCCAAATTATGATCAAAAAGACATTCCGCATGTAGATCGGGTGAGTTCCTACAAAGTTATGGGAGTTTTCAAATTTCGTACTTTTTGATCATAAGTCATGAACCCCTATTCATGGGGTACGATCAAATTTTTCAAAATCTTTTTTTTTTCAAAACCAATATTGTTGAGTCAATTTATTCATATTGAGGCCAAATTATGATCAAAAAGATATTCCGCATGTAGATCGGATGAGTTTTCACAAAGTTATGGGAGTTTTCAAATTTCGCACTTTTTGATCATAAGTCATGAACCCTTATGGGGTACGATCAAATTTAAAAAAAAAATTTTTTTTCAAAACTAATATTGTTGAGTCAATTTACTCATATTAAGGCCAAATTATGATCAAAAAGATATTCCGCATGTAGATCGGATGAGTTTTCACAAAGTTTTGGGGGTTTTCAGATTTCGCTCTTTTTGATCATAAGTCATGGGGTACGATCAAATTTCAAAAAAAAAAAAATTTTTTCAAAACAAATATTGTTGAGTCAATTTATTCATATTGAGGCCAAATTATGATCAAAAAGATATTCCGCATGTAGATCGGATTAGTTTTCACAAAGTTATGGGGGTTTTCAAATTTCGCTTTTTTTGATCATAAGTCAGGAACCCCTATTCATGGGGTACGATCAAATTTTTCAAAATCTTATTTTTTTCAAAACCAATATTGTTGAGTCAATTTATTCATATTGAGGCCAAATTATGATCAAAAAGATATTCCGCATGTAAATCGGATGAGTTTTCACAAAGTTATGGGAGTTTTCAAATTTCGCACTTTTTGATCATAAGTCATGAACCCCTATTCATGGGGTACGATCAAATTTCAAAAAAAAAAATTTTTTCAAAACCAGTTTTGTTGAGTCAATTTATTCATTTTGAGGCCAAATTATGATCAAAAAGATATTCCGCATGTAGATCGGATGAGTTTTCACAAAGTTATGGGAGTTTTTAAATTTCGCACTTTTTGATCATAAGTCATGAACCCCTATTCATGGGGTACGATCAAATTTTTTAAAATCATTTTTTTTTTCAAAACTAATAGTGTTGAGTCAATTTATTCATATTGAGGCCAAATTATGATCAAAACCATATTCCACATGTAAATCGGATGAGTTTTCACAAAGTTATGGGAGTTTTCAAATTTCGTACTTTTTGATCATAAGTCATGAACCCTTATTCATGGGGTACGATCAAATTTAAAAAAAAATTTTTTTTTCAAAACTAATATTGTTGAGTCAATTTATTCATATTAAGGCCAAATTATGATCAAAAAGACATTCCGCATGTAGATCGGGTGAGTTCCTACAAAGTTATGGGAGTTTTCAAATTTCGTACTTTTTGATCATAAGTCATGAACCCCTATTCATGGGGTACGATCAAATTTTTTAAAATCCTTTTTTTTTTCAAAACTAATATTGTTGAGTCAATTTATTCATATTGAGGTCAAATTATGATCAAAACCATATTCCGCATGTAAATCGGATGAGTTTTCACAAAGTTATGGGGGTTTTCAAATTTCGTACTTTTTGATCATAAGTCATGAACCCCTATTCATGGGGTACGATCAAATTTTTAAAAAACCTTTTTTTTTCAAAACTAATAGTGTTGAGTCAATTAATTCATATTGAGGTCAAATTATGATCAAAACCATATTCCCCATGTAAATCGGAAGAGTTTTCACAAAGTTATGGGAGTTTTCAAATTTCGCACTTTTTGATCATAAGTCATGAACCCCTATTCATGGGGTACGATCAAATTTCAAAAAAAAAAATTTTTTTTCAAAACCAATATTGTTAAGTCAATTTATTCATATTGAGGACAAATTATGATCAAAAAGATATTCCGCATGTATTATTAATGTGGGGGGAGCCTGCACCGCGACCCTTTTGGATCTATTGTGCCCCCTTCTGAGCTTATAGCTCATCCATCAACCCGATCTCTCGCACGAAGTCGAGGATTTTGGTCGGATTGAGGTATACAATGTCGCCAATAGGTATGACATATTTCCCTAGAAGACTACATCTGCGTCTGGATAGAGCAGTGCATTCTGCTAGTATATGCGTTGAGGATTCCTCCTCACAGTTGCAGAACCGGCAGGTTCCGCTCCTTACAATGCCCAATTTGGATAGGTGACTTCTCAGTCTACAGTGCCCTGTCAGCAGACCGGTGAGTATTCTGAGTCTGTTCTTTCCTAGTGAAATTGCCTGCTTGAACCGCTTAGGGTTGTAGCTGCCTAGGAGGTGTTTAGCTTGTCTGAGACCTGTGGTCTCAGTCCAATGCGACTGCTGAAGTCGTCTCTCTTCCTTGCGTAAGTACTCCCGAATTGTGTGACTTCCAATTCCACAAAACGGTTCAGGACCTATTAGGGGTCTGCTAGCCCCCATTCTGGCTAGTTTGTCAGCCATTTCATTCCCTGCTATATCCATGTGACCTGGGATCCATCTTAGGGTTAGCCTATTATGCAATCCCAGTTGGTTTAGCTTCCTTCGTACCTCGTACACTACTTTAGACGTTACTTTCGCCTTATCGAGTGCATGAAGGGCTGCTTGGCTATCGGATAGAATGGCAATATCCCTATTCCGATAGTTCCTATTGAGATTGAAATCAGCGCACCTCTCTATTGCACATACTTCAGCTTGGAAGATACTGGTATATGTTCCTAGGGATTCATGGTATGATATCCGAGGGCCCACGACTCCAAGTCCTGTGCCTTGGTCTGTAAGAGATCCATCGGTGTACCATTTTATGGTGTGCTGTCTCATAGGATGGACCTCATTAAGTGTTGTCCATTCTTTCTTGCTACTCAGGTTCACTTCGAAATTCTGCTCGAACGTAAGTACGGCTGTCATCTCGTCCCTTGGTTGCGTAAGCAAGGGGAGATCACCTGATAGCAGTTCCGCGTCTCTTATGCTAAGGATGTGACTACTTCCAACTCCATCCCGTGCCATCCTTAGAAGAGTCGCTCTTTGGTGTAGTCTGATGACCACATGGAGTGGCGTGAGCTCCATTAGAACTTCAATGGCTGCTGTCGGACAGGTGCTCATAGCCCCTGTCATACATACGCAGGCCATTCGTTGCAGTCTTTGCAACTGTTTCTTGACGGTGATGAGTTGTGCTCTATCACCCCAGGCTATTGCTCCATAAGTGAGCATTGGCCTGACTACCATTAGGTATAGCCATCTGATTATCTTCGGTGATGTGCCCCATGATTTCCCGGCTATACTGCGACATGTGTAAAGTGCTCTAGAGCACTTTGATATCGCGTTCTTTACATGGGAGCCGAAGTTTAATCTGCTGTCAAAAGTGACTCCTAGGTACTTGACCTCCTTGCTTGTTTCTATTATGCTGTTCGACAGCCTTATTTGCCTCATCCTCTGCAACTTGTACCTTTTAGTGAAGGGAACGATGACTGTCTTGGCGGGGTTGAGGTTGAGGCCCACCTCTCCACACCAGTCGCTCGTTATCCGTAGTCCTAATTGTACAATGTCGCAGAGTGCTTCTTCGAATTTGCCTCGTGCTATGATCACAATGTCATCAGCGTAGCCCTGACATTGAATTCCATAGCCGGCAAGTTTCTGGAGTAGTTCATCTACTAGTAGACTCCAAAGTAAAGGAGACAAAACACCCCCTTGAGGACAACCTTTTGTGGTTGTGACAGTAACAGTGTTATCTTGAACTGTTGCCGTGGCTTGTCTAGACGCCAGCAGTGAGGAAATCCATCTGCTGGTGGTTACGTCTAGGCCCCTCCTGGTCAGGGCAGCCTGGACAGCACCGTGAGATGTGTTGTCGAAGGCACCCTCTATGTCCAGGAAGGCGCATATGGCCACCTCCTTATTATCAACCACTGTGCTTAGGGTGCGGTGTAGCTGATATAGTGCCGTATCCGTGGAACGGCCTACTCTGTATGCATGCTGCGTTGGTTGCAGCGGAGTTTGCATCAGAAGAGTACTTCTTATCTTGTAGTCCACCAGCTTCTCCATCGTTTTCAGTAAAAACGATGTTAAACTGATGGGTCTGAAGGACTTGGGGCTGGTGATATCTTTCTTCCCTGCCTTGGGGATGAAGACCACCCTAGCTCTACGCCATGCTCTTGGTATATATCCAAGTGCAAGGCTACTAATCATAATCCTTCTAAGAATGGGGAGGAGTATGCCCTGCCCTTGCTGTAGAAAGGATGGTGATATCATGTCAAGGCCTGGCGATTTATAGGGCTGGAATGTACCAATTGCCCATTGTAACCGTCCTGTTGTGACTGTCGACTTGGCGATTTTCCAGTCGGCAGACACTGGCCTAGACATGTTTCTTGCATCGACTGTATCTTCTTGTACCGGGGTACTTCCCGGGAAGTGTGTCTCAAACAAGAGCTCTAGTCTCGCTACACTGCTGTTAGTGAAGGTGCCATCCCTTCGTTTCAGAGCTAAATTTGCCTCAGGCGTACGTTTTGAAAGTGCCCTGTGGAAACGGGCACCTTCGGTTGTACTCTCTATACTTTCGCAGAACTTGCGATAATTCTTCCGTTTGGCCTTTCTTATCTCCTTATTGTAGGAGGTCAGGCTTTCACGGTAGGAGTCCCAAGTCCCGTCTCTTTTTGCCCCATTGAAGAGGCGACGGGTGGTGATTCGTAGCCTCTCAAGGCTATCGTTCCACCAAGGGGCGTCCGTTTCTATGCGCTTCCTTCCAAAAGGACAGCTTTCTTCGAATGCATTTGTTATGCTGCTGTTTATATTGCCTACAACTCTTTCTAATTCCAATTGTGTGCGGGGTATACCCGTCTCTTCATTGGAGAGATTGAGTTGTAGGGTCGTTTTAAACTTTTCCCAGTTTGTTTTCCTGGGGTTACGGGCTGGTGCGCTACTGTCTGTGTTGACCCGCAGCTCAAAGAGGATGATTCTATGGTCAGACATAGATTCCTCCATGGAGACATGCCAGTTACTTAGGTGTGGCTTAAGGCACCTACTTATCAGGGTGATGTCTAATACTTCTTCCCTGATTCTAGTTACGAATGTCGGTATGGCACCGACATTTCCAATTTCTAAATTATATCTAAATATAAAGTCAAGAAGGTACTCACCTCTTGTGTTAGTGTCTGTGCTTCCCCAGGCCTCATGGTGTGCGTTGGCATCACACCCGATGATCAGGGGGAGCTTCTCCCTGGCGCAGTGTTCTGCCAGTCCCACGATTTCCTGCGGCGGACAGGCTTCATCGCCGGCGAAATACGCCGAGGCCACCACTGTGGTACGTGTGCCACCAGCGGTCTGCACTGCTATTGGCACGCAGTCCCTGCTTAGGAATTCTGAAAGGATGGTATAATTAATACATTTCCTCACCATTATACATGTTCTAGGTACCGGGTCTCTTTGGTCCCAGATTACCTTTGCGTCCGCTGTGTACAGGCCTTTGATGCCATTGTTTACCCATGGCTCCTGTACTAGAGCTAGCCCAAGGTGTTGGGTGGTGAACATCCTGGCTAGGACGGCAGAGGCCGCCTTCGCACGGTGGATGTTCACCTGGGCTAGCTTAGTGCTGATGACTTGCGTCATCGCACTACAACAGCGGCTCCATATCACATGACGAGGGGGGCCGGGAGTTCCCCTCGTCATCGCGTGGCGTCAGAGTGACGTCCGCTCCTTCCAGTTCGTCTTGCAACTCCTGGGACGACATGGCCGGCTGCTGGTCCATCTCCTCAACTGCGGCGGGATCCAGTGTAAGATCCGCTAGATCTTCGTCCTCGGCGAGATCCTCCAACATGTTGGAAGGACCTGCCGTGCAGACGCTGGATCCGCTCGCAGCCGGGGACGGCTCCGAATTCGGTCCCGCTGGAGGGAGGTCCTCGCTCGCGGGTGCGGTCTTTTCCGCCGTCTTTTTCAGTCCGCTAACGGGGATTTTCCCGAAGCGGAAGAAAAGCTGGTGACCTCTGGTCACTATGTCTTCCTTGGCCATCTCGTCGATGCCAAGTACCAGCAGGGCTCCTCCTCCTTCCTCTCTTCTTGAGATGACTCTCCATGCGTCAGTCTCGACCTTGTTCTGGTTACTCAGCATAACCAGCAAGTCGTCGGTTTCCCTGTCCGCACTTCTCGGCAGGTAGAGCGTGATGGTGTGGGGTGACGGAATGTCATCCCCCATCCTGCAATCAAGGGGTACGCCCTTCCATGAGTGTAGCTTTGTTGCTACCGTCGACAGCCAGTCTGCAGAGTTCTGGTCCGTGCACTCAATGACCAGATGTCCTACTCGGAAGTGAATTCCAAGAAAGGAAACTGCAGTGTCCCATCCTGTCAGTATGACCTGATCCAGGATGGCCTCCTCAAGCGCGGAAAGGTCCCCGCGACTGAGAATTACCTGGGGATACTCCGCAGGCAACACGGCCACCTTCACCTTACTCGCGACAGCCGCGTAGGATGCGCGAGGCTCAGTGGGCGCCGAGGAGGTGGACTTCCTGGCTGTTGGTCCAGCTGCTGCTGCTGACGTGCTGGGGCGCTCATCCAGAGCTACCTGCCGTCCTGATTCTGGAGCTTTGTGCTGTGCTCCTACAGGTGTCCCTGCCTTTGGTCCTAGAGCAGTTGGCTCCGCCGCGCGCACCCTTTTAGGGGTGTCGGTTGGCGGTGTTAGCGCACTACTCGACCTTTTCGCAGGTGCCCTGTCTTCGGGTGTCGGCGGTCTTTGCTCTTTGGCCTTGGCCAACGCATCCTCCTGCGACAACCCCTGCTGGAGATACCGGATGTACCATTTGACCCGAGATCCACAGAGTTTACGCCTGTGGGGATCATCTAGTCCACCCGGCTCTCCCAAACCTGGCAGAAGATCCTTCTTCTTTGACAGCAGGGGTCGCTGTCCCTGCCGTCCGTCAGCGGTTAGCGCTGGTCGCAGCGGTCGGGATTTTCCTACCGTGCTACTTTCAGCGGCTAGCGCAGGACGCATCGGTCGGGCAGGTCCTACCGTGGTCCTATGCGCTTGTTGCCGCGATTTCTGTAGACTAGTTCGTCTCTGCTGTGCCGGCGGCACTCTCCTATTTGAACCCGGAGCTTGGCTACGTGGAGGATGGTCTACCACGTTGGAGGGCCGCTCCCTATCAAGGTTGCGGTCCTCAAAGTGTCTGGCAACACTTTCCGCAGGGAGATCCTGCGGGGTTTTGAGATTTATTTTCTTTCTTTTTTCCATGAATGGTCCCACGAGTAGCGCGACAAGGATGAGGTCCATCCGAGCAGAGGTCCGCATGCCCGGATAAGGCTGATTAGAACAGGCGGTCGCCACTTGCCTGAGCCCACCGTTAGCGACTGAGCTAGTTTTTGACCCGGGCCCCCAGCCAGGCTGACTCTCAGCACGGTACGAGTAACACTCCTAGTCCGGCCCGGGGTGAGATAAGGGGAGAGGATGAGGTAGGTACTTGTGAGGGAGTTTGAGGGTGTGTGAGGCTATGCTTTAAAGGCGGCAACACAAACGCCTTGTCAGTACGATGATCGGTATCGTACCCGCTGTTTGTCCGGGACTGCTTATTACGGGGTAGACCCGCTATTCGCAGCTAACCACCCCGAGGGGTGGCCATTCGCTATCCGCAACCCGCGACCCGCCTGGTGGCCTCAGCTGAGCCCCCTCCGAACCATCTCACAAGTTCTTCGGAACAGGTATTCCGCATGTAAATCGGATGAGTTTTCACAAAGTTATGGGAGTTTTCAAATTTCGTACTTTTTGATCATAAGTCATGAACCCCTATTCATGGGGTACGATCAAATTTTTTAAAAATCCTTTTTTTTTCAAAACTAATAGTGTTGAGTCAATTTATTCATATTGAGGTCAAATTATGATCAAAAAGATATTCCGCATGTAAATCGGATGAGTTTTCACAAAGTTATGGGAGTTTTCAAATTTCGTACTTTTTGATCATAAGTCATGAACCCTTATTCATGGGGTACGATCAAATTTTTAAAAATCCTTTTTTTTTCAAAACCAATATTGTTGAGTCAATTTATTCATATTGAGGCCAAATTATGATCAAAAAGATATTCCGCATGTAAATCGGATGAGTTTTCACAAAGTTATGGGAGTTTTCAAATTTCGTACTTTTTGATCATAAGTCATGAACCCCTATTCATGGGGTACGATCAAATTTTTAAAAATCCATTTTTTTTCAAAACCAATATTGTTGAGTCAATTTATTCATATTGAGGCCAAATTATGATCAAAAAGATATTCCGCATGTAAATCGGATGAGTTCCTACAAAGTTATGAGAGTTTTCAAATTTCGTACTTTTTGATCATAAGTCATGAACCCCTATTCATGGGGTACGATCAAATTTTTTAAAAAACCTTTTTTTTTTCAAAACTAATAGTGTTGAGTCAATTAATTCATATTGAGGTCAAATTATGATCAAAACCATATTCCCCATGTAAATCGGAAGAGTTTTCACAAAGTTATTTGGGTTTTCAAATTTCGTACTTTTTGATCATAAGTCATGAACCCCTATTCATGGGGTACGATCGAATTTCAAAAAAAAAATTTTTTTTTCAAAACCAATATTGTTAAGTCAATTTATTCATATTGAGGCCAAATTATGATCAAAAAGATATTCCGCATGTAAATCGGATGAGTTTTCACAAAGTTATGGGAGTTTTCAAATTTCGTACTTTTTGATCATAAGTCATGAACCCCTATTCATGGGGTACGATCAAATTTTTTAAAATCCTTTTTTTTTTCAAAACTAATAGTGTTGAGTCAATTTATTCATATTGAGGTCAAATTATGATCAAAACCATATTCCGCATGTAAATCGGATGAGTTTTCACAAAGTTATGGGGGTTTTCAAATTTCGTACTTTTTGATCATAAGTCATGAACCCCTATTCATGGGGTACGATCGAATTTCAAAAAAAAATTTTTTTTTCAAAACCAATATTGTTAAGTCAATTTATTCATATTGAGGCCAAATTATGATCAAAAAGATATTCCGCATGTAAATCGGATGAGTTTTCACAAAGTTATGGGAGTTTTCAAATTTCGTACTTTTTGATCATAAGTCATGAACCCCTATTCATGGGGTACGATCAAATTTTTTAAAATCCTTTTTTTTCAAAACTAATAGTGTTGAGTCAATTTATTCATATTGAGGCCAAATTATGATCAAAAAGATATTCCGCATGTAAATCGGATGAGTTTTCACAAAGTTATGGGAGTTTTCAAATTTCGTACTTTTTGATCATAAGTCATGAACCCCTATTCATGGGGTACGATCAAATTTTTCAAAAAATCCTTTTTTTTTTCAAAACCAATATTGTTGAGTCAATTTATTCATATTGAGGCCAAATTATGATCAAAAACATATTCCGCATGTAAATCGGATGAGTTTTCACAAAGTTATGGGGGTTTTCAAATTTCGTACTTTTTGATCATAAGTCATGAACCCCTATTCATGGGGTACGATCGAATTTCAAAAAAAAAATATTTTTTTTCAAAACCAATATTGTTGAGTCAATTTATTCATATTGAGGCCAAATTATGATCAAAAAGATATTCCGCATGTAGATCGGATGAGTTTTCACAAAGTTATGGGAGTTTTCAAATTTCGTACTTTTTGATCATAAGTCATGAACCCCTATTCATGGGGTACGATCAAATTTTTAAAAATCCTTTTTTTTTCAAAACTAATATTGTTGAGTCAATTTATTCATATTGAGGCCAAATTATGATCAAAAAGACATTCCGCATGTAGATCGGATGAGTTTTCACAAAGTTATGGGAGTTTTCAAATTTCGTACTTTTTGATCATAAGTCATGAACCCCTATTCATGGGGTACGATCAAATTTTAAAAAAAAATTTTTTTTTCAAAACTAATATTGTTGAGTCAATTTATTCATATTAAGGCCAAATTATGATCAAAAAGACATTCCGCATGTAGATCGGATGAGTTTCTACAAAGTTATGGGAGTTTTCAAATTTCGTACTTTTTGATCATAAGTCATGAACCCCTATTCATGGGGTACGATCAAATTTTTCAAAATCCTTTTTTTTTCAAAACTAATATTGTTGAGTCAATTTATTCATATTGAGGTCAAATTATGATCAAAACCATATTCCGCATGTAAATCGGATGAGTTTTCACAAAGTTATGGGGGTTTTCAAATTTCGTACTTTTTGATCATAAGTCATGAACCCCTATTCATGGGGTACGATCAAATTTTTCAAAATCTTATTTTTTTTCAAAACCAATATTGTTGAGTCAATTTATTCATATTGAGGCCAAATTATGATCAAAAAGATATTCCGCATGTAATGGAGGTATTCATACTCATGGGGTACGATCAAATTTTTTTAAATCCTTTTTTTTTCAAAACCAATATTGTTGAGTCAATTTATTCATATTGAGGCCAAATTATGATCAAAAAGATATTCCGCATGTAAATCGGATGAGTTTTCACAAAGTTATGGGAGTTTTCAAATTTCGTACTTTTTGATCATAAGTCATGAACCCCTATTCAAGGGGTACGATCAAATTTTTCAAAATCTTATTTTTTTCAAAACCAATATTGTTGAGTCAATTTATTCATATTGAGGCCAAATTATGATCAAAAAGATATTCCGCATGTAAATCGGATGAGTTTTCACAAAGTTATGGGAGTTTTCAAATTTCGCACTTTTTGATCATAAGTCATGAACCCCTATCATGGGGTACGATCAAATTTCAAAAAAAAAATTTTTTTTCAAAACTAATATTGTTGAGTCAATTTATTCATATTGAGGCCAAATTATGATCAAAAAGATATTCCGCATGTAAATCGGATGAGTTTCTCACAAAGTTATGGGAGTTTTCAAATTTCGTACTTTTTGATCATAAGTCATGAACCCCTATTCATGGGGTACGATCAAATTTTTCAAAATCTTTTTTTTTTCAAAACCAATATTGTTGAGTCAATTTATTCATATTGAGGCCAAATTATGATCAAAAAGATATTCCGCATGTAAATCGGATGAGTTTTCACAAAGTTATGGGAGTTTTCAAATTTCGCACTTTTTGATCATAAGTCATGAACCCCTATTCATGGGGTACGATCAAATTTCAAAAAAAAAATTTTTTTCAAAACTAATATTGTTGAGTCAATTTATTCATATTGAGGCCAAATTATGATCAAAAAGATATTCCGCATGTAGATCGGATGAGTTTTCACAAAGTTATGGGAGTTTTCAAATTTCGTACTTTTTGATCATAAGTCATGAACCCCTATTCATGGGGTACGATCAAATTTTTCAAAATCTTTTTTTTTCAAAACCAATATTGTTGAGTCAATTTATTCATATTGAGGCCAAATTATGATCAAAAAGATATTCCGCATGTAAATCGGATGAGTTTTCACAAAGTTATGGGAGTTTTCAAATTTCGCACTTTTTGATCATAAGTCATGAACCCCTATTCATGGGGTACGATCAAATTTTAAAAAATAATTTTTTTTTCAAAACTAATATTGTTGAGTCAATTTATTCATATTGAGGCCAAATTATGATCAAAAAGATATTCCGCATGTAAATCGGATGAGTTTTCACAAAGTTATGGGAGTTTTCAAATTTCGTACTTTTTGATCATAAGTCATGAACCCCTATTCATGGGGTACGATCAAATTTTAAAAAAAAAATTTTTTTTCAAAACTAATATTGTTGAGTCAATTTATTCATATTGAGGCCAAATTATGATCAAAAAGATATTCCGCATGTAAATCGGATGAGTTTTCACAAAGTTATGGGGGTTTTCAAATTTCGTACTTTTTGATCATAAGTCATGAACCCCTATTCATGGGGTACGATCAAATTTCAAAAAAAAATATTTTTTTCAAAACCAATATTGTTGAGTCAATTTATTCATATTGAGGCCAAATTATGATCAAAAAGATATTCCGCATGTAGATCGGATGAGTTTCTACAAAGTTATGGGAGTTTTCAAATTTCGTACTTTTTGATCATAAGTCATGAACCCCTATTCATGGGGTACGATCAAATTTTTAAAAATCCTTTTTTTTTCAAAACTAATATTGTTGAGTCAATTTATTCATATTGAGGCCAAATTATGATCAAAAAGATATTCCGCATGTAGATCGGATGAGTTTTCACAAAGTTATGGGAGTTTTCAAATTTCGTACTTTTTGATCATAAGTCATGAACCCTTATTCATGGGGTACGATCAAATTTAAAAAAAAAATTTTTTTTCAAAACTAATATTTTGTGTTGTTGCTGTTTTGCTGGGTTGATCTGGCCAGTGTGACTCATTGTAAAATTAAATAAACATTTTAATTTTCAATTATCCTCCTACGCGTTTCGATGGTCTTTGCCATCTTCATCAGGGAGTCTGATTTTATTTTTCAAGAAAAACAAAAAACACAAAGGGTTACATTTCATTTACATATACATAAACATACGATAGTTACACTGATACATACATTTATTTTTGTTGTTGTATGTTTGCGTCTATATTGGTGTCGTCAATCCTACTTCTAATATTGCCTCTGTTGTCCATATTTTAATAAGTTGTTTAACTTATTATTTGTCGTCAAGTTTGTTTGTTTCTCCTCCAGTTTATTTCGGTTATTGCAGCAGCGTAAATGTAGTTCGTTTGGTCTATGTCTTCTTTGTGATTAATCGCAGTGTCTCCTTTTTGCTGTATTCGCAAGCTTTCCAGCGTCAGTCTTGTTCGCTCTCTTCTCTCAATGTCAAGCACCTTGACGTCAACAAAGTCAGCTGTGTGGTCAGTGTCCGTTAGATGCTGTGCTAATGCTGTCGTTGTCTTTTTGTTCTTCGCGTCTCCTTTATGTTCTGTTACTCTTGTAGCGAGCGATCGTTTTGTTGTGCCAATGTAAACTTTATTGCACTCTTCTCCTTCTTTTCCATTGCATCTGATTTCGTAAATTACATTGTTTTGCTTTTCTCTGTCTATTTTGTCTTTCGTGTTTGTAAACAAATTTCTTGTTGTTTTATGAGCTTTGTATGCATATGTAATGTGATCTGTGCTGTCTTTTGGTATAAGTTTTTCTAATGTAGCTCTGTTTGTAATGTTATTTATGTATGGGATGCTGACGTACTGCTTTGTTAGTTTCTCTGGAGTTGTTGTTGTTACCAAGCTATGAATTTTTATGTTATCAATTTTGTTTGTGACGTCATTAATTAGCTTGTCTATTAGCTGCGTTGGGTAATTGTTTTTTATTAACATCTTTTTTAATTTTACGTAGTTTTTTGATCGGTGTTGTTTGTCGCATAGTGTGTAAGTATTTCTAATAATGTTTTTTATTGTGTTTATTTTCTGTGTCATTGGTTGGTTTGAGTCAAAGTTCATAATCCGTCCTGATGATGTTTCTTTAGTGTACCAATCAAATGTTAGCTTGCTTCCATTCCGCTCTATTTCCATATCTAAATATGCAATTTTATTGTTTTTTTCCGTTTCAACTGTGAATTGGATTCTCTTGTGTTGTTTGTTGAATGTATCCAAAATAATATTTGTATCGTTCTTGTTTATAATCAGGAATATGTCGTCTACGTATTTTGAAATATGTTTGATTGTCACATTATATTGTTTTAATTCCTCGATTGCATCGTCTAGTATTTTGTCCAATACAATGTTAGCGATTGTAGGTGATAATGGATTTCCCATGGGCATTCCAAAAATCTGGCTGTATGTCACATTATTATATGTGAAATAATTGTTGTCCGTAAGTACAAAGTCCAGTATTTCTCTGAATTTTTGTTTTGGTATGGATGTGTGTGTAGCTAAATCTGTCCATCTGTCCATTATGTTTTTCATTGCGGTGTTGATTGGTATGTTTGTGAACAGTGATATTACGTCAAAAGATACGAGAATTTCTTCTTTTCCAATAGTTAGTCCTGTAATCTCGTTCTTTAATTCTGTTGCGTTCCTTATATTATATTTTGCGGATTGTATATTTTTGATGATGTACCCTATGTATCTAGCTAATTTGTAGCATGGTACCTCAGTTGAAGCTGATATCGGTCTAAGTGGTGTTCCAGTTTTATGTATTTTTGGCAGCCCGTACAGCCTAGGTGCATTTCCTCCCGAGCAATATGTTTTTAGTTTTGTTGTCATGTCAATGAAGTTGTTCTTGTATAAATAGTTTACTATGCTGTTGTTCTTCGTGATGAGTTTTTGTGTTGGATCATTTCTCATAGTTCTGTAAGTTGTTTTGTCGTTGAGTAGTAGCTGCATCTTGTCGTCATATTCTCTCTTATAGATTATTACCGTTTTATTGCCTTTATCCGCTTGTGTGACCATTATTTTGTCTTTGTGTTCTTTCATTAGCTTTTCTGTGTTGTTGGCTATGTTAAGTATGAATTTTTCTTTTTGGCTTGTTTTTGTTGAGTGTTTGTAATTGTTGAGCCTCGATGCTAGGTTTCCTCTTATTGTGTCTCGTAGCTTTTCGTTTTCAATTGTTTTTATTCCTTGTTCCATGTCTGCTATTATATGTATTGGCGATATGTTTTGTCCGTTTGTGGGTAGGCCAAATTTGGGTCCAAGTGATAGTAACCACATACTTTCATTTGGTATGAAAACGTCGGTCATATTCACTATCCAGTCCTTGTTTAATCTTATGTTAAGTTGCTGTGCCAGATCGTTCTTCGCTTTGTCGAGTTTTTGTTCTATTGTTTGTTCTGTGCGAGAGCGTATTCTTTGGTATGCTAATTTTTGGTCTTTTTGTAAGTCTTCAATCTCCTGTGAATTTAAGCTTTTCTTAAGCTCATTTATTATGTGTGTTTGTGTTTTGTTTATTGTGTGGATGTGTCGATGCGTTTCTTTAATTTCTAGCTGTAGTACTTTTAGTAGGAAATTGTTCGCTAATTTGTCCAGTTCGTTTTTTGATTCATGTAACGTAAAGTTGTGTCTCAGTGATTTTGTTTTTCTTTGTAAGTGTTTTGGTATTATGTTGAAATTCTTACATTCTAATAAGTATTTTAATCTACTTCTCTGTTTCGCTAGTTTTTTCTGACACTTAAAATAATGCTTAACGTATAGTACCGAATTTCCACCATATGTAGATTGTATGTGTGTTATGTATCCCTTCATCTTGAATGCTTGAGTTTTAAATCCGGTTCACCCTCCGGTAATGTAATTGTGTGTAATTTATTTTTAGGCCAGTGTGTGCTGTAATTTGTGTTGTTGCTGTTTTGCTGGGTTGATCTGGCCAGTGTGACTCATTGTAAAATTAAATAAACATTTTAATTTTCAATTATCCTCCTACGCGTTTCGATGGTCTTTGCCATCTTCATCAGGGAGTCTGATTTTATTTTTCAAGAAAAACAAAAAACACAAAGGGTTACATTTCATTTACATATACATAAACATACGATAGTTACACTGATACATACATTTATTTTTGTTGTTGTATGTTTGCGTCTATATTGGTGTCGTCAATCCTACTTCTAATATTGCCTCTGTTGTCCATATTTTAATAAGTTGTTTAACTTATTATTTGTCGTCAAGTTTGTTTGTTTCTCCTCCAGTTTATTTCGGTTATTGCAGCAGCGTAAATGTAGTTCGTTTGGTCTATGTCTTCTTTGTGATTAATCGCAGTGTCTCCTTTTTGCTGTATTCGCAAGCTTTCCAGCGTCAGTCTTGTTCGCTCTCTTCTCTCAAAAGAAAAAAAGAAAAAAACAATAAAATTGCATATTTAGATATGGAAATAGAGCGGAATGGAAGCAAGCTAACATTTGATTGGTACACTAAAGAAACATCATCAGGACGGATTATGAACTTTGACTCAAACCAACCAATGACACAGAAAATAAACACAATAAAAAACATTATTAGAAATACTTACACACTATGCGACAAACAACACCGATCAAAAAACTACGTAAAATTAAAAAAGATGTTAATAAAAAACAATTACCCAACGCAGCTAATAGACAAGCTAATTAATGACGTCACAAACAAAATTGATAACATAAAAATTCATAGCTTGGTAACAACAACAACTCCAGAGAAACTAACAAAGCAGTACGTCAGCATCCCATACATAAATAACATTACAAACAGAGCTACATTAGAAAAACTTATACCAAAAGACAGCACAGATCACATTACATATGCATACAAAGCTCATAAAACAACAAGAAATTTGTTTACAAACACGAAAGACAAAATAGACAGAGAAAAGCAAAACAATGTAATTTACGAAATCAGATGCAATGGAAAAGAAGGAGAAGAGTGCAATAAAGTTTACATTGGCACAACAAAACGATCGCTCGCTACAAGAGTAACAGAACATAAAGGAGACGCGAAGAACAAAAAGACAACGACAGCATTAGCACAGCATCTAACGGACACTGACCACACAGCTGACTTTGTTGACGTCAAGGTGCTTGACATTGAGAGAAGAGAGCGAACAAGACTGACGCTGGAAAGCTTGCGAATACAGCAAAAAGGAGACACTGAGATTAATCACAAAGAAGACATAGACCAAACGAACTACATTTACGCTGCTGCAATAACCGAAATAAACTGGAGGAGAAACAAACAAACTTGACGACAAATAATAAGTTAAACAACTTATTAAAATATGGACAACAGAGGCAATATTAGAAGTAGGATTGACGACACCAATATAGACGCAAACATACAACAACAAAAATAAATGTATGTATCAGTGTAACTATCGTATGTTTATGTATATGTAAATGAAATGTAACCCTTTGTGTTTTTTGTTTTTCTTGAAAAATAAAATCAGACTCCCTGATGAAGATGGCAAAGACCATCGAAACGCGTAGGAGGATAATTGAAAATTAAAATGTTTATTTAATTTTACAATGAGTCACACTGGCCAGATCAACCCAGCAAAACAGCAACAACACAAATTACAGCACACACTGGCCTAAAAATAAATTACACACAAAACTAATATTGTTGAGTCAATTTATTCATATCAAGGCCAAATTATGATCAAAAAGACATTCCGCATGTAGATCGGATGAGTTTCTACAAAGTTATGGGGGTTTTCAAATTTCGTTCTTTTTGATCATAAGTCATGAACCCTTATGGGGTACGATCAAATTTCAAAAAAAAAAACTTTTTTTCAAAACTAATATTGTTGAGTCAATTTATTCATATCAAGGCCAAATTATGATCAAAAAGACATTCCGCATGTAGATCGGATGAGTTTCTACAAAGTTATGGGGGTTTTCAAATTTCGTTCTTTTTCATCATAAGTCATGAACCCCTATTCATGGGCTACGATCAAATTTTTAAAAATCCTTTTTTTTTCAAAACCAATATTGTTGAGTCAATTTATTCATATTGAGGCCAAATTATGATCAAAAAGACATTCCGCATGTAGATCGGATGAGTTTTCACAAAGTTATGGGAGTTTTCAAATTTCGTACTTTTTGATCATAAGTCATGAACCCCTATTCATGGGCTACGATCAAATTTTTTAAAATCCTTTTTTTTTTCAAAACTAATAGTGTTGACACAATTTATTCATATTGAGGTCAAATTATGATCAAAACCATATTCCGCATTTAAATCGGATGAGTTTTCACAAAGTTATGGGGGTTTTCAAATTTCGTACTTTTTGATCATAAGTCATGAACCCCTATTCATGGGGTACGATCAAATTTTTCAAAATCTTATTTTTTTTCAAAACCAATATTGTTGAGTAAATTTATTCATATTGAGGCCAAATTATGATCAAAAAGATATTCCGCATGGGGTATTCATACTCATGGGGTACGATCAAATTTTTTTAAATCCTTTTTTTTCAAAACCAATATTGTTGAGTCAATTTATTCATATTGAGGCCAAATTATGATCAAAAAGATATTCCGCATGTAAATCGGATGAGTTTTCACAAAGTTATGGGAGTTTTCAAATTTCGTACTTTTTGATCATAAGTCATGAACCCCTATTCAAGGGGTACGATCAAATTTTTCAAAATCTTATTTTTTTCAAAACCAATATTGTTGAGTCAATTTATTCATATTGAGGCCAAATTATGATCAAAAAGATATTCCGCATGTAAATCGGATGAGTTTTCACAAAGTTATGGGAGTTTTCAAATTTCGCACTTTTTGATCATAAGTCATGAGCCCTTATGGGCTACGATCAAATTTAAAAAAAAAAAACTTTTTTTCAAAACTAATATTGTTGAGTCAATTTACTCATATTAAGGCCAAATTATGATCAAAAAGACATTCGGGTGAGTTCCTACAAAGTTATGGGAGTTTTCAAATTTCGTACTTTTTGATCATAAGTCATGAACCCCTATTCATGGGGTACGATCAAATTTTTCAAAATCTTTTTTTTTCAAAACCAATATTGTTGAGTCAATTTATTCATATTGAGGCCAAATTAAGATCAAAAAGATATTCCGCATGTAAATCGGATGAGTTTTCACAAAGTTATGGGAGTTTTCAAATTTCGCACTTTTTGATCATAAGTCATGAACCCTTATGGGGTACGATCAAATTTCAAAAAAAAAATTTTTTTTCAAAACTAATATTGTTGAGTCAATTTATTCATATTGAGGCCAAATTATGATCAAAAAGATATTCCGCATGTAGATCGGATTAGTTTTCACAAAGTTATGGGGGTTTTCAAATTTCGCTCTTTTTGATCATAAGTCAGGAACCCCTATTCATGGGGTACGATCAAATTTTTCAAAATCTTTTTTTTTTCAAAACCAATATTGTTGAGTCAATTTATTCATATTGAGGCCAAATTATGATCAAAAAGATATTCCGCATGTAAATCGGATGAGTTTTCACAAAGTTATGGGAGTTTTCAAATTTCGCACTTTTTGATCATAAGTCATGAACCCTTATTCATGGGGTACGATCAAATTTCAAAAAAAAAAAATTTTTTCAAAACTAATATTGTTGAGTCAATTTACTCATATTAAGGCCAAATTATGATGAAAAAGATATTCCGCATGTAGATCGGATGAGTTTTCACAAAGTTATGGGGGTTTTCAGATTTCGCTCTTTTTGATCATAAGTCATGGGGTACGATCAAATTTAAAAAAAAAAAAATTTTTTTTCAAAACAAATATTGTTGAGTCAATTTATTCATATTGAGGCCAAATTATGATCAAAAAGATATTCCGCATGTAGATCGGATTAGTTTTCACAAAGTTATGGGGGTTTTCAAATTTCGCTCTTTTTGATCATAAGTCAGGAACCCCTATTCATGGGGTACGATCAAATTTTTCAAAATCTTTTTTTTTTCAAAACCAATATTGTTGAGTCAATTTATTCATATTGAGGCCAAATTATGATCAAAAAGATATTCCGCATGTAAATCGGATGAGTTTTCACAAAGTTATGGGAGTTTTCAAATTTCGCACTTTTTGATCATAAGTCATGAACCCTTATGGGGTACGATCAAATTTAAAAAAAAAATTTTTTTCAAAACTAATATTCTTGAGTCAATTTACTCATATTAAGGCCAAATTATGATGAAAAAGATATTCCGCATGTAGATCGGATGAGTTTTCACAAAGTTATGGGGGTTTTCAGATTTCGCTCTTTTTGATCATAAGTCATGGGGTACGATCAAATTTCAAAAAAAAAAAAAATTTTCAAAACAAATATTGTTGAGTCAATTTATTCATATTGAGGCCAAATTATGATCAAAAAGATATTCCGCATGTAGATCGGATTAGTTTTCACAAAGTTATGGGGGTTTTCAAATTTCGCTTTTTTTGATCATAAGTCAGGAACCCCTATTCATGGGGTACGATCAAATTTTTCAAAATCTTATTTTTTTCACAACCAATATTGTTGAGTCAATTTATTCATATTGAGGCCAAATTATGATCAAAAAGATATTCCGCATGTAAATCGGATGAGTTTTCACAAAGTTATGGGAGTTTTCAAATTTCGCACTTTTTGATCATAAGTCATGAACCCCTATTCATGGGGTACGATCAAATTTTTTAAAATCCTTTTTTTTTCAAAACTTATAGTGTTGAGTCAATTTATTCATATTGAGGTCAAATTATGATCAAAACCATCTTCCGCATGTAAATCGGATTAGTTTTCACAAAGTTATGGGGGTTTTCAATTTTCGTACTTTTTGATCATAAGTCATGAACCCCTAATCATGGGGTACG